>OMNN01028077.1:0-30251 GCA_900302755.1 Chromis chromis
CATATTGAAGTTACTGCATTCCTGCGTAGTTCCACTTTGAGTTAAGCTTGAGTTAAGGTCAAAACCCCTATCTCTTACACACACACACACACACACACACACACACACACACACACACACACACACACACACACACACACACACACACACACACACACACACACACACACACACACACACACACACACACACACACACACACACACACAAACATCTGTGGGCATGAATGCCTGCGTGTGTTTGGAGGTCAAGAGGGGATCGTTGGTTGTTGAGTGACTGTGAGAACCTGAGTCCTGAATACTCTGCATTTCTTGCCTTTCTCATTCACCAGGGAGAAAAGCTTTCGAGCAGATCTAGTTGTGCAGCAGCTGTAAAAATAGGAAGTAAAAGGAAAGTATGATTCATGAGATGGAAGACACGATTAGTCCAGCTTGCCTATACGGTTTTGTTGTAGCATGAAGATCCAAATGATGTTCCCAAGTCTGGCCTTATCACTTAGCTCCCACCGTGAATCAGAGAGATGGAGCACAGGAAAGATCAGGGGACAGTTGCAACTAGTGATAAGACTGCAAGCATAGTGCCAGTTTTCATGATGAATATAGCCCTTGTAGAGTTTTTGACGGTTAAAATGTGTTTAAAGTTAACAAAAAAGGTGAGTAAACTCTCTCTGGTCTCCAAAGGATTTCTTAATCTTCTGCCTTAAGGCTGCTGCACTAAGCCACTCTTGTATCAGTTGTATCACACTTTTGTGCTTTCCATGTTTCGGGCCTCTGGTGTAGCATCGTCTGACGGACTTGGACTAAATCACGCTCATTCATGCTACAGTATATCCCAAAAAGTTAACATATCACAGCAGGAACAAGTTGTGTTATCTTTGTCAATTTAATGTAAATACCATATTAAGTGCACCTGAACTGGTATATTTTCCATATGACAGGGGTTGAGAAAAATATTCTTAAGTACACAGCATTCTCTTTGGGTCGCTCTTTGGCTTGGCCCAGCCACCAGCCTCACACGCAGGCATGTGAAGCCAGAGAGGTTGGGCATGGTTGATGCACAGAAGCTACTTTCTCTACAGCAGCCTCCAGCGCTGGTCTCCAGTGAGCCTGAGCAGGTCTGAGGGGAACAACGTGAGCTCTGCCAGGGTCTTTTGGTTTGTTCCACAGCCTCCAGTCAGCCACTGGCCTATAATAAGGCCTCCTGTTTAGCACGGCAAAGGCAATGGGGAGGTTGCAAAAGAATATACAGTAGTCCGGGTTGACTGAGTTTGTTGATCAACCAGAGATCGGTCATGTAAACACAGCTTTGGTTCCGTTAGATACACTGCTATGTCTCAGTCAGAGAACAGTCAGTAAAAGCAATATTTTTTACAGGCTCTAGTGATCAGTCTTAGAGAGAAATAAGAATCTTGATGCACCTTCTCTTAAGTGCAGGTGTTAACGCAAATAAACACAATCCTGCGGCAGTGTGTCCTTCTACTTGAATCAGTGGAGGTGTTGTCTGCATTGGTGAGACCCGACAGTGATCCTGCTGAATCAGTAGACATGTAGTCTTAGTAGCGCTGCACTGTCCAGCATGGACTAGATCAATACTGGTTCTGTATGGTGTTGGGACAGCATTGACTTGATCAGTGCTGGTCTGTTCCAGCCACCACGGGTCAGCGCTACACACTCTCTGTGGTCAAGTTGTGGCTGTATGAATGGCTTCTTGCAGCGGCCGTACAGAGCGTCATTCTTCTCACCCTCATCTGAGGCTGACATCCGAGGGGGAAGCCCAGGGAGCCGGCAAGCTAAATGTTTTTCTATCCCCCTGGTAGGAATGGACGTATCGGGTGCTGTTTTAATGCGTTTAAAGTAGAAAAACAAGGCAGTGTCCAACGACCCACAGCAGAAATGACAAGGACAGTAGTGAAAACAGACTGTGGCTCAGGCTGTTTGCCCTCCCGTTGCAATATGCCGGGGGAAAAGCAAAAACATCCAGTCCAGTGACAGACTCATCATTAATGCTCTGGGTTTGTTTGTCTTAAGAGTTACTTGCCCACTTTGCCATTTCCCCAAGAATCTTAAATACCCCTGCCCCCTTGGCCCTCATAGGGTTCTTGTGTAAATAGTCCAACTCAGGTGGAGTCCACTATCCTCGAGCTCCTGTCCTCCTCACTGCTGCCAGCTTCAGATGGGACAAAGTGAGCATTCCAGGAATAGCAACGCGACTACCCAAGCCCACCTGCTCCCATCCCCCCCTCAGACTTTATTTAAACTCTGCACCTATTCTCTCCTGCACCTTTAACTGTGACTGTGGGGGATCACATGCAGTGACTCATTTACAAGACTCATTTACCCACGAAGCATCTTTATAACGCTTTTTCTCAGCTTGAAGCTGTCCTTTTATCTGTGACCCTTGCTCCTTTCTTTCACTTCTTATGCAACCAGACAGATGCCAGAGGGGCAGCTGTGCCAGACAGACAGACACACAGACAGACATCATACAAATACTTGACATTGGCACATTTCACCTCCGCAGTCTGGGGGCAGCACTGACACAACTTCTCTGTCAAGCGCCACTGAAAAAAGGGAATGAGCAGTTAGTTTATCTCAATGCCTCAGAGAGGGGGAATATTTGTGAATTTTAAAATAAAGCTATCCTGAGGTTGGTCAGGGAGAATCAGGGAGGAGCTTTGGGGAGAGGATGAATAGGGTCCTGTGCTCAGCCCCTGGGTGGACTGAACCCCTCTGTTTGAGCTTTTTTCGGCCTTGGCACACAGGGCCGCCTGTGAGGAGTGGGTCGGAAGCAGGAAGTGGTCGTGTAAGGCGATCTGCAGATGCAGCACAGAGCTCCTTTTCAACAGCAGACCCCTTGGTCCCATTCTACACAGCGACACATCAGGTAGTCCTCCTGCTGCAGCCACAGCAAGACACAGGCCACACCTACGCTGAACCAATAGGAAAAGAGAAGGGGGGAGATGAGAGGAAAATATAGAAAAGGGGACCCAACAAAATTGGGACTGATGCGGAAAGAGGATGGAGCACATGAAAGAAATGACAATGTGGGCTTCTGCTACTTAAGTCACTGATCAGATAGGAAAAGCTTTTTAGCAGAGTGCTGCTAAGGTCTCTGCCAGAATTTGTCATGGCTGAACTACAGTCCAAATTGTAATCCATTAATTATCCATTATCCTCTATTGTGAAGCAAAAAATTATATTGTAGTTAATATTGTTTGTTCAGTGATGGCAGTTGAAGCTACAGGTGTACAGCAGGTTAATTTTTTTGTGGCTCATTACCGAAGAACTTGTTGAACTACATCTATCTGTTGCAGAAAGACTACTGTATCCTACTGTCCTGGATCTGAGGTAGATTGGCAGTCTGCACTCGGAGCCCTGGGAGCTGGAATCTGTCTCCTCTCTGCTTGACTTCCTTTCCTCTTCCTCATATCTCTGCTCCCTCTCCCCATTGTGACTTTTGGATTTCCCAGGCAACATAATTGTTGTCGGTGAATTGCTGAACTGTGTTATATCTGATTTCAGATCCTGTAACTGCCCAAGGTCATCATCTCCCCCCACTCGGTATTTATAGATAGTTTTTGCAGCTGCAAATAAAAAGGGCCTCACTCACAAAGGTGGCCCATTGACAAAACACTTAGTTAAAATTCTTTGCAGGAATGCGAGGCACTCCAACTAGTTCATCACATCCCCCTTCATTTTACTTTAATTGTCCTGGCTTTTCCAAACCATTACTATAAAGTGGTTTTGAGCAGGATGCATACCACCTTGTCTCCCGCAGCACTAAACAAACAAACACAGTAAAAGGATAAAGTTAGACTCCTGCTGAAATTTCACTAAATGACAGCTCAGCTGAGCTTCACTCGGTCTGAAAGAGGCTTTTGTTCAAATAGGATTCATTGTTGCTCTTTCTAAGTACAACTTTAGTTACAGCTAAGCTGCTCAAGTGGACCAAAGTGTTGGGACCCCTAAATAGAAACAATTTTTTAATGGTGTTTGTTTAGGCAGGGCAGCCTTTGTGTGTGAGTGCCGATCACTGCCACAGTTCGGCAGCAGTTTGACTGTATTTTAGTGGTGTAAAGTGTATTACTGAAACAGAGTTTGCGGTTTGTACTATTGTGACATAGATTAAAGAGTGATGAAGTGGTCTGGTCATGTCTCTGGCAGATCGTTTAGCTCCAGTGAGCCTTTGAAGGTCTGCCCTGACCAAGAAAAGCCCAGAGAGCCGAGACACAACAGAAAGAAACATAGACACAAACAGAATCCAGCTCCCCATCCCTCCATCCTGCTAATAAAACCAAACAGAAGAAAACATACTTCGCTACCAGGTCCTGCTGTTTTGTGACTGTGTATATTTTTGAATACCATGTCATGCATTGACACAGGCTACTTAGGAAAGCCTGAGTCGTAATTAGGTCATTTGGACATTTCCTTGGGCTATTTAAAGAGAGGCAGGCAGAGTGAATTTGGAAAATGCTGGAACTGACTCATGCACACTGTGCCTGGAATTCCCTCTTTACCATTGGCCAGGGGACTACTGATTTTGGCACTGGTCTAAATTGGGCTGAAGAATAAAAAAAGGGAGAGAAAAATATTACTCAGTGTTTTTTTCTCTTTGCTACCCTTTCCACCCATCTCTTACCAATGTGTTTGTGCTGGAGAAAGAAAGCTTCTCAAGTTTGCCCCTGAAACACTTAACTCCAAATAGTCTCGGCTCACGATCTTATTCTCTGAGCTAGCTGTGTTGCTTCTAGCATTAAGCCATGACGGTCAATCACGCGCCCGCTCCACGAACGTTCATCCTAAATCTTCGGCAAATGTTTTTGTTTCCTTCCAGCACCAACCCCCACCTGCCCCTCAGTTCCTGTGGCCGAATGCCAAACTGAAGAGATTTGCTTTCATGTGGGTGTGGGCTGGAGAGAGAAAGTCTAAAGAAAGACAACAAGAAAGACAGAAGTAAAGTGACACAATGGTGCATATTCCACTGTGGTTTAAAGCAGAGGAACTTGAGAAGATGGAAGTTTACCAATGATGGTTTTCAAGCCATATTCTTGTCTGTGTTCCAGCCTGTTGGTTCTATTTCTGAGCTCTTTCTCTCAGTACACATTACTTGATGCCAAGTCTATAGGAATTGAATCACTTCCCGTCATAATTCTGCTCCCTCTTTGATTTAAATGTCTGTGTGCCGTTCTGCTACCAGAGCAAGACGGCATTAAATTGGACTGAAACACTTTGATTCATCTTGCTGTGTTAGTAACATTACACCTCCCGCTCTATAAAATCCCACTTTGTGCGTGTCTGTCAGACAATGTATACTGAAATTATACATGAAAAGACTTGCACGCTTAAATGCAGCACAACCCCACTCGCAGGGATGCACATATATACAATTATACCCATTTTAATGTGCGAATATACTCACACACACATAGCGCAATTCACGTAAAGCCCAAAATGTTCTCCCATGCTAAATTGCTAACATGAACTAAGACCAAAGGTTTCATTCACAAACAGCGCTTTTGTGTATCTGTCGACTGTGAAGTCTCACAGGAAAACTGTATTTCATGAAAATTAGCTTGTTTTATTTGGCCATGAAATGTGGTGCATTTATGTAGCCCACTTTCCCAAGGTTTAAGGGAAAAACCCTTTCACAGTCACGTGTTGGAACTTGACTGTCTGTCTTCTTGTCTGGAGATACATGCAAAGAAACCTCAGTCAGAGTCTTACAAGCCAAAAGTCTTACCTGCAGGTGAAAGGTTATGAGTGTGGCCTGCAGGTAAACTGGGGTCTTACACACTCTCCTTTTTTCTGCCACTCCCAATCTGTTCTCTTCATAGTAATTCCTTCCAAATGTCTCTCCAGAGACAAAGAAGCCAATCACCAAAAGGTTAGTGCTCATCAGGCTGTGTAAATGAGCAACAAACCCAGCTGGAATCGCATGTTTATTTTAACAAAGTCAAACCTTTTAAAATATAATAGTCTGTACTGTACTTGTAACTTATTTATTCCATCCGAACGCATGACATGCTTTAAATTCCAGATGATGGTAGGTTTGCATTTAGTTCTTTTCGCAGAAGAATATAGAATTTCCTGGCTGCTCGAAACATTAGGCCTCACTGTGAAGCAGCAACCTTACGCCGCCTGCAAAAATCATTACCGAGCTTTTGTGACGCTGTGCAAATAATGTGCTGAATAAGTATTTTGCCATTTATGCATTACGTATGAGGACAAGGCTGCTTCTGTCAAAACGTAGTGGCAGAAGGACACCAGTTATCTGCAGCCCTGCCTGTCCGTGCACGCTTGACTTAGGTGAGTTTGCTCACTGATTCATGGGAGGGAGGGTGACGGGTCAGTAAGAAAAGGCTAAGTCCCCAGAGGCCACTGACACTTAGGTTGTAACTCTGCCTCTGCAGGCCCAGTCTCATCTCTGGACTTTCACCTATGTGGTGGTGGCCCCAAACTCTCCTCGCTGCCTCTGAGGTAGAGGATATGCATATATTAATGGAGCAAAACATGCAGTTCCTACATAAATATAAGGCTTCCTCTGCATCGCAGGTAGCATTGATGAGTAGAAGCCTGTTGGGTAATGCTTGTGGAAAATACTGAATGAGACTGGTGCTGCAAAAAGTGTTAGATATTAGATAAATACAAGATTTGTACTGTGCAAAACTGCATGAGGTGCTGTATGTGGGTTTGCACCCATAGAACTAAATAAAAAAAGTGAATATGACAAAGAGAGAGAAACTGCACATGAACAATTATAAAACATTTCTGCTGAATGAACCTATTTGAATGGTGAGAATGTGGCTAGACCTTTTCACTTCTTTGTTGTTGTTTGCTGGTTCGGTTCTCTTTAGCAATTTGAGGGACAATTAAAACTAAAGATTTATGATTTCCTTGTAGCGTGTGGCTGAAGCCGTTGAAGTCAAGGTTGCCGTATTTCATCCTTCATGTCTTGTTTACCTGTGTGGGGGGTCCATCCACCACGTCCAGATTCAATATTTTTCACTGGCACTTTGTTTAATTAGTTCATGGTGTTTCTGATGGTATATAGCTTGATAAAGAAAATATTGATTAAATATCTAAATATATCTAGTCATTAGTGGTCTGTCTCCTTTAATTTTCCCATTAAATTGCAAGAGTGCAGCCCCAGACAAAACTGCAATAATTACATTTGAGGTTACATGAGAATGCCTTATCCCATTCAATCTCCAAGGCTCTTTTACATTTAATAAAACTTTTAATGATTTTTAGAGGCAACCAAATACTTTTGCCCAGGCAGAAGAAAGGACAAGCAAATATTGATACACTAAAAAAAAAGGAATGCCGGAGAAATAACACCCGAATGAAGGATTTTGTCCATTAAGTATAAGGTTTTAAGTAGGAGTCAGGAAATTTTGTCAAGCTTGCCCTTTCATTAATATCCTCTTCTACTCGGTCATGTTTTACCGTCTGTCACACAAATAATATTCCATAGACATGTAGAAGTACAATAAAGTGTGTCAAAAAGAGGAAAAAAATAACCTTTAAATGCTCTAAAACAAAGATTCCATCATGTTTGTGGAATGTTGTGGTTAGCAATATGGAAACAGACCGAGTCCAGAATCCAGTGGTTAGAAAAAAAATAAATAAAAGAAAAAAAGTCGTCTGAGAAAGAGGAAAAACTTGGGAGGGGGTAAGGGGAGCCTCTGGAATTACACACCAAAACCCCTTTAGACACGCACACACACACACACACACATACTCCTTCTATCTTCCCCACTGAGCAGTTAACCACATTGGGTGAAGGGTGGGGTTAGAGGTGGTGGTGGTAGGGAGGCACAAGTATAACAAGACTCCTTTAGTACTCGGCTCACTGTTTCATTTGAACTCCTCAGATGCTGGCATCTTTCGAATATTCTGAGGGCTTCTGACAAAACGTCACCAGTGTGGGAGAAGGCGGATGACTCATTAATTATCCTCTGTAAATCAAAATCTGAGAAATTAAGGTTGTAAACTACTGACAGGCCACTAATGTTCACACATCCAGAGCTTCTGTTTCAATAACTGTGCGGTGGCCGGACTCTCTCTGTGCATCACTGACATATCTCTCTTCCTTAGCTTGCCTTGAAGCAGACATAAGCGCAGAGATCTTAAAGGCAAATTGCTTGCATAATGGATGTTTCCAAAAATACAGAGGAGTAGGCAGGCACGCTGACCGAGGTTTTGGCGGTGCGCCCCAGCACGGGCCCCGGGCCAGCCGTTCTCACTGTGCATTCCCTTTCGCTGGACCAGTCATGCTGGGAGAGGTGTGAGGAGAGCAGTCAGACAGCTTTTATTCTGCCACCTGATCCTCCCCCCCTGCATCCATCCGATTACACAGCCTACTGGGCTACGCAGCGCTGGGTGACCCCCACCGACTCCCCACTCTTTGCTGCCTGACACGCATCCCCCTGCATGATTTTCTCACTCTTTAATGGCATTCCCTGCTACCCCGGTAATGCATCTCCTCTCCATCACCTCTGACCTCATCATCTCTCATCTTCATCTGTCTTCTCTCTCAGTGATCTCTGAGACTACTCTGGGATGACTTTCCAATGCACGAGCATCTGGAAAAGATGAACAAGTTGCGAAATTCCTGCTAATGCCAGTTATTGATTTACATTATAATAAAGGAAGCTATTGTTTGTGGAAGTGAATTGCTCGCCCTGCTGCTGCCCTTCTCTTGGCTCTTACGGCGCTTTGTGTCTCTGGGGAGTCATTGTCTTCAGGATACAACGGATTTGTGCGGTATCTTGCGCAAATGTTAAATTGCTGCACTGTTAAGATCACCTATCTTGCTTGATCTGGTCTGCTTTTACCATTTCTCTTAGCCGCCTTTGAGTGCTCTCCTGTTACAGAACACACATCAACAGAGATGTTGAGTACAGAAATTCCTTTTAAGTTAACTGACTTTGAGAGTTATGGAGCTTATTGGGGGCTTTGCCTTCTCGGAAAAGTAGAAATTGCAAAAGCAGCTCCATAAGGCGCTGATGTGATGAGTCGACAGAGATTTTCACCGTGCTACTAGTATATATTCACTCAAGCCAACACCACATACATCCTCCACCAAAATGACAGGAAAAAGACGTTCAGGAAATTGAGTTTTCATTCAGGCACCTTTAACTCATTCCCTCGTTCCTGTGAGAAACCGACGCAGACCCCTTGTGAAAGTAATGAAAAAAAGTTTGTCCACCCCTGTTCTAGTTATGTACTTGAGCGCACACAAAAACACACATGGGCCTATACCACAAACACACCAATTCTTAAACACTCAGCAGTCTCAGGCATCAGGGTGGTGTTGTGGTCAAGCCATATGGGGCGCCACTGCTCAAGAAACTTGGTGATTTGACAGGAGGCTTAAAGAACACACACACACACACACTTACGTGGACACACACACACACAGCCTTAATTGACTTGTAAAACTCCACTAAAACACACTTTTATAGAACAAATTTTAGACCAGTCGCACAGGATTTGATATCAACTTGTGCCCAGCTTGCAATTCTGTCACCACCACATCGTCTTTATACACAGTCCAACAGCAATTTATACTTTTCAAGATAAAACTGAACAAGCCGTTCCAAAGACGCCATCAAATTGGCAGATTAATATGCTTGAAGTCTGTGCATGAAGTAATGCTGGCTTATGTGGAGGAGACTGGTGCAGGGGGGAGAATTACTGTGCTGCGCAGGGCTGTAGGGGAAGTTGACAAGGCATTTAGGATATAAATGACCTCTTACTCTTTGTAAACTGACAGCTCAGGCTTTGGTGCTACATCTGTAAGGTCCCTGTGATCCTCATACTGCTCTTTTTGTTGCTGGAGGCATTCATTCTCAGTCCCAAACCGCAACAGCCGGTCTGGGCAAATACAATTGGAGCAATGATATATGATTGTGACTGTTGACTCTGCAGAGTTGGATCAAGCGCAGCCTGGTGTAGATGCTGGCTGGGCCATTCACCCAGTTTCCCCATGCCGGCAGTAGAGATAGCTGCAGACACTTCGGCTTTCAGATGCCGTGGAGCTGTAAAGGGGATGTGATTTTTCACAACCGGGCCTAAACCCAGCGAGGTCTCAGCTTCAAGCTTCCTTCCCAACCTGTTAAATACCTCTGGGAGGTTTGCCAGAGGATGAGACAAGGAAACACATGGCAGAGCATGCTCTTGTGGGTAAAAATGCAGGGTCATATCTCACTATTCCATTTGTCAGGTTGTGTCTGGACACATGTGGATGTAAACATAACCCTCAAGACACAACGCTGTAGGCCGACCCTTCTTATCTGATTTTCGTATCCTCAGGCCCTCCTCTGCTTTGTGCCTGTGAGAAGGCTTGACTTTATACATGGAAAAAATATATCTTTTGGGACCTGTCAGGCAGAAAGACCTTATTTACACTACAAAGCAGTCAACACACCATGCACTTTTTACCACTTTTTTACCACTAATAGGGCAACAAAACATAGTGCTTAAAAAATGCTGTGCCTTGTATGTTTCATCAGGACTGTAGGTGGTTTGGTTATTTTGCCCGGGTTCACAAAGAATTCATTTGTGAGCAGTCTGTCATCATCCTCGAGATAATCAGCACTAATGTTATGTCAAACAGTCTTATTGTAGGCTCAATGCTGAGATGATCAGATAAGATCTCTACGAAAGGAATTTAGTTGTGTTGCAGGAAAAAAATGCAAGTCCAACTTTTTTTTAAAGCTACGCAGCCTTGATTATAGTGCTAACTGCAAAGAGCTGAAATCTGTGTAAAAGTCAAGAAGAGATTTAGTAGTTGCATGGTTTGACATTTGCGCTTTAAAAAGGAAAGATGTTGCAGTGCACGAAGGCTTTTATGCAATTAAAACATTTAATTACCATAAGTTAGGTGATAAGGCTGATAAAGAGGCATTAAGGATTGAAACTAAATCAGGTGCTGATCATGAACTGACCCTGGGACGGTCAAAAACACAATTTCCTAAGAGATTGATTAGGATGGACATATTTAGAGTATTTTTATCTCTCTAGTCCCCAACTGGTCTGAAAGTTTATGGTGCAAAGGAACAAATGCATTCTGCTGTAGGTTAAGTTGACAGTCTTTTGGCTACTCAGAGGCCTCGTGCAGTAGGGCTCACATGCCACACTTTTTATACAGTAATGCTGGGATTTCATTGTGCAGTTTTTACTCACTCCTCACAGGTTAAAGCCCTCCCTAGTAAACCACAAGAGCACCCCTAAAACTGTGAGGAATGTGTGTTGCTCAAGGACACTTCAGCACGGTGGATGGTTGCCAAAACAGAGGCTTGAACCCAATTCCTTTGGCAAAACGAAGGTCTCTTCATCCACCTCCAGTGTTTGGTAACAGCCAGAGGAGGCAGACAAGGAGGTGGGATGGAAGTTTGGTAACCAGGCCTAGAAATTACATTTTGGTGCTAACTCCAAGTTTCATCTGGTCTGACCTCAAAAGAAGCAAAAGCAGCGGAGGGCCAAAGTAAACTAGGACCTGAGAAGCGGTGTCTGGGATGCCTGGGGAAAGGCAACAAACGTCAGTGTGCCCACAGTTCTCACTGTCTAAGGGCTGACTGACTAATCCTCGATGTTCCTCCATGATCTAAACCTGAAGCCCTCTGTAGCAATAGAACACTGTGGCATTGTGTCCCTGCTCTTAAGGAGTCTGTGATTCATTTACTGGCAATGCTTTCTGGATCCATGCACTGTATTTTTCTCATCCTCAGTACTGTAGTGAGCTTCATCGTTTCAAGACCAAACCGGTTCCTTTGTGTGATTGTTTATATTGAGGATTTTAACTGTGATACGCCATCCATCCACTGTTGTCAAGCAGGAATCCCACACTCAGATGAAGCTGCACTTAGTCATTTGAAATGTCTTTTTGTTGTTGTTAGAAATAAGGTATTTATGTATTAGTAGTATCTCCAGGACTAGTAGGAGTAGGAGTATGAATTTGGCAGTATTTTGAAATTCCCTATTGATTACACTGAGTCTTTGTGCATTGAGAGTAATGCTGTGTGATGCTGCAATAGTGCTCTCTGCTGGCAGAAGCAGGGAACATTGTACTTAATCTTTCACATAAAAGTGGGTGTTTGATTGTTTATTTAAGATGCATCTTTAGAACTAATTCTATAACCTTTCAGTAACTTTTATTCATGTTTTTTTCATGGAGAAATTCCTGACATTTCTATTTTCAATACTAAAACCTGGACAGAAATCATCATTCTAAAGACACATACTTCTTTTATGATGGTGTTTAATGTTTTGCTTACATGTTTAAATTGTATTATCAAGTTTTATTTGGCAAGGCACATAATATAATCTCATTAAGTAGTACCTTTTAATCAGACACTAAAAGCTTGACATCTGATCATCTCTCTTCTCTTTTCCTTTCAGGTCTGCTTTGCTCTGGTGCCAGATCTGCGGTTCACAATGAGGGTGAAGAGATGAGCTTGCAGCGAGCAGCCCTGTCCCTGCAGTTCCTGCCACTGGACATTTACTGATTCCTACAACCCAGAAGACGATGTCCCTGTCTCCCAGATAGCACTTCTGTGGACCAGGCCTTCACAGAACGCATTGTGCACCATGGCAGGAGAGACACAGCGAATGCATGCAGTCAAAGAGCTGGACGCTGGGTCCAAACTGCAGGATGAGGGGACGGCGCTGGAACAGCAGAGTGAGAAAACCACAAAGGAGTCTTCAGAGCACTTTTCAAGCACAGGCACTGAGACCAGAGCCAACAGCAGAGGGGCCAAAGTTGAAAAACTAGAGAAGGAAAGGGACTGTCCTCAGCAGCGTGAGGCTGTCATTCGGCCACAGCAGACAGGGAAGATTGACTTCAGATCACTGCAAAACCGATCAAAGTTTGCCACTGACAGGACTTGGTCGAGTGGCAAAGGCAGTCCCCAGTCCCCAAGTGGAAAGGGCCGCAGCCGAGAGAAGGGGAAGCGGTCAGGAAAGGCAGAGCGTGGCAACCCGCAGCAGCTGTACAGACTAAGCATTACAAATCCACGCACCGTTGGTATTGCCTACCCACAGCAGAAGGTTTTGCCACCCAAGAAGTTGGAAACCAGTCGTGGCCCAGTTTCGGGCAGCTATAGATTCCACGTTCCCAGTATACCGGAGAGAGAGGCCGAACTACAGCAAGAAGAGCTGAACTACAGCCGCTGCTTCCAGGAGGCTTCCTCTAACCTTACCTCCCCAAGCTATACCTCACAGGCACTGGGTTCCTCGAGTGGAACATCATCCCACCCACATCCACCCCTGTCACAGCAGCAGCAGCCAGCATCAATGGAGAACAACAATGCACAGCCTGGAAGCCAGCTGATTCTGGCTGACTTTCAGCTGAGTGGCTCTAATGCATGGCAGTCTCCTGAAAGGACTTTTAATGGTGCTAACTATGGGGTTTCATCACAAAAATCCACTGCCCTCTCAGAAGCCAACAAGGCAAGTTCCTTTGTGCCTGCTCCATTTTCGTATGGATATCATTTAATGGAGGAATCAGCCTCTGACTCTTTTCCCTGCGAACAGAACCCCCAATCCCAAGACTTTTCAGACTCCTCCCTCGGTTCTGTTCATGTGACCCATAACTCATTTTCTTTTATGCCGGGAGGAGGGCAAAACATTGCTCAGAACAGCACTCAGTTCAGTAATGAACACCAGCCGGAGGATCGAAGCTCTTATCCTCACCCGCCACAGTCGCAGTTTATTCCAGGGGTGGCATCGTCCATCCAGTGTCCGAGAAATCTGAGTGAGGATTCAGCCAGCAGTGACAGCTCTGGCTCCAGCTCTCAGCAGTCAGAACAGGGGAAGACTGCCCTGCCTGAGAGCACAGACACTGTTGGACAGGCAGACAGCAGGGATGTAGCCATCACCTCGGGGAGTAAGAGAAACTGTCGCCCCAAAGACACAGCTGCCAACCAAAGAACACACATTCAGGGGAGTGTGCATGCAAGAAATATTTCACAAGGTCCAGGCTCCCCAATGCACTTTCCCAACAAAACATTTAACAACCCTCCAGTCAGTAACATCCGCACTGGCTCGATGCCTTTTGATAAAAACATCAACAATAAGGTTCTAAATAGGTTACCGCACTCTTGGGAAGGGGCTAACAAGGCGTATTCATCAGTGGATCAAAACACAATTCAGTACACTGATATGAATGATAAGTTTCAGTTTCAGAACCAGGCAGCACTTGACCAAAGGCCAAACTCATCTAAAAATAGTCGAATGTCCTGGCAGCAGATACGGTCAACCTCTGCCATGCCGAACCAAAACAGAATTGAGTTATCTAGGCAAATAAGCAATCAAAAATTGGCTTACATAGTCTCGCCCTCTGACTGGCAGGATGATAATAAATCACATAAACATAACTCCCTGAAAAACCCCAGCTCATTTCAGAACAGCCGAACCAGTGATGGGTTTTCAAACCAAAGACAGGAGACTCTAAAGCATAACAGTAATACGGTCTCAACTTTTAAAGTAGAGATGAGCCACGCACAAGTGTGTGAGTCCAAAAATAAGGCAGTATACTTTGGACTCAA
The DNA here is from genome assembly GCA_900302755.1 of Chromis chromis. Lineage (NCBI taxonomy): Eukaryota > Metazoa > Chordata > Actinopteri > Pomacentridae > Chromis > Chromis chromis. Next base: position 14,552 of record OMNN01028077.1, read on the forward strand.
CCAGTCTCTTCCAGCAGCACCAACAAGAAACTATAGCTATCCACCATTACAGGTGCCACCCATGGGGCTTATGATGGTGTCGCCTTATGAATCCCCTTTGCCCTCCCCTGTTCATAACCCTGCATCTAGTAGCACCTGCTCTTCCCTCTCCCCGGCATCCACCAGCCCTGTTAACATCAGTTCAGAGGATAGTCAGATGTCAAAGTCAGCCCCTCCTCATCCATTCTATCACCAGCCCCAAGGCAAAACTCTGTTACCTTCAGATCACCTGAGCACTCACCCTCACCAGTTTCATTCCGATCCTCCAAGAAACCTTCCGTATGCATCAGACAGAGCCAAAGACGACATGATGAGCTACCTGCAAAACAGCACACATCCAAAGACAGGTATGGATGGAAGCAAGGGTTACATGGATAGTTTCGGGGTGGAGCATCACCAGCCTCCGCCACCGTACTCTACACATCAGCTGTTAGCCAGCTCATTAGCCACAGCAAATCTCGACCAGTTGGATGTGCTTCTGACATGCAAACAGTGTGATCAGAATTTCAACAACCTGGCTTCATTTTTAGGCCACAAGCAATACTGTGCTCAGCACACATTTGCACAGAATGACCTCAAAGACATATCAAAGATGGAGGACAGCAGAAAGTTCAATGCAGAACCAGTAAAAGCAGTGTCAAATGTTTCGATGTCAAGGTGTCCATCTGACCTTCACCTGTCTTTGCTGGGTCTCAATAAAAATGGAGAACTGATACCTGACGGTGAAACGAAAGGAGACAATAAAGATGATCCAATGAAACTGAACTTGTTCTCTGGTCCAGGTAACCTCCCTGTCCCTCTCCCAGAGTTGGAAATGGAGGATGCCAAATTAGACAGCCTAATCACAGAAGCTCTGAATGGACTGGGATATCAGTCAGACAATGCAGAGATAGACAGCAGCTTTATTGATGCATTCGCTGATGATGACCTCACCACTGTCAAGACATCATCAAACAAACAATGTCTGAAAACTAAAGAATCCCTGGTCTTTGAGAGCAAAAATAAACAAGCAGTTGATGACAGGTCTTTCACACAGGGAAAGTATTTTTATGACTCTGATGTTGAGAGCCCTGAGAAAATGTCTCTGAATTTGGAACAAGATGAGAAAATTAACATAAAAAAAGAAGTCTCTCATAAAAATTCAAGAATTGCCTCAAGGGAGAAAACATGGGAACAAGACAGCAAAGCAAAAGAGTCAAGGAAGCTGTGCAAGAGCGAGGAGGAAAACACAAGCGCACAAAGGTTTCTCTTGTCCAGCAAGTTTTCCGAGCGTTGTGGTGTTAAAAGCTTCCCGGACAACCCTGCACTTAGAGGGTCAACAGCCTCACAGGCCTCCACATCTCCAACCTCGAGAACCGCGGTGAAAGAGAACAAGAGGAAAAGCACTGGAGGGGGCACCTGGAGCAAAGAACTTATTCACAAAATAGTTCAACAGAAAAACAAGCTCCATAAGCTGCATGTTAAAGGGACCAAAAACCTTCAGTTCTCCTTGGTGATGGAGAGACTAACTCCCAGTGTGCAGAACCCAGCGTTTGGAGAATACGACTATGTCTCAGACTCGGATGATGAATGTGAGCCCGTAAAAATAGCAAGTCAAGGCCGATTGAATCAAAGTAGCCGGTGTAAATACACTTACACTAAAGAGTGCAAATGGCGAGCAAGGACTGAGAGGAACCAGGCGGCGTGGAGACATGAGTCAAAAGAGTGTTTTGAGATGAAGAAAAGCGAGGAGGTTTCTCTCTCGCCTGAGAAACCGGGCTGTCACCAGAGACTCAGGAGGAGGGGTAGCAGGTCGTCCACAAGCAGTGAACTCAGCACATCTGTGAGTGTTTCAAGCGATAGTATCAACAGCCCCAAAAGCACTGACCGCACTGACTCAGACTGTGAGAAGAAGACCGACAAAAAGAAAGAGTCTCCGGAGCAGAAAACCCACGAAAGGTCCTCCCCGCAGAAGTTATTTAAAGAGTCCAGCACACTAGCACTGACATTCACTAAATCTGTCAAGAAGTACAATACTGAGAAAGCCATTCATTGTGATGACAAAGACACTACAGAGGATCAAAAGAAGAATCATTCAAATCCAGAAGTTGTTGATCCAGCGTCATGCTCGCAAAAAGCAAAAGACACAATGAAAAATTCTGAAAAAGGCAGAAGCTCTCAGGCTAAATCAAGAGAGAAACTCGTGTCTCACAGAAAGGAAACCGGCACAACAGTCAGTTCAGACAGAAACACCCTACAGAGAACAGACAATCTGTGCCCTAAAGAAGAACCAACACAGTGCAGCGGTACAGATAACAAGACACTACAGTTTGATTCACACTCTCCCACCATCAGCAAAGACACTGATTTCAATATTGACAGAAACACAAAGGGCAAAAGAAGAGAGGGGCCCCAAGCCACACAGCCAGAGCTATCAGACAGCAGCACATTTGAAAAACAGAGTGACGGTGTCTGCATGGTGAAAGAGGCCATTACTTTAGTCAATGACCTAGACTCGCACAAGCCTGCGTCCCTTTGCACCTCTTTGATGGATGAGGTGTGCCTATCTCCAACTGAAAGCCAAAGCCCGTTGATACAAAAGGACACACTCCCCCTCATGCCCTACCCTCTGGATCAGGAGCAAGGCCTCATGAAATCCCCACTTTCATTTGACACCTCATCAATGTTTGGGGACCTCGCAGGATTTGACAGCGGCCTTTACTCCGATATGCCGATTCAGAAAGAGGGTTTCCATTCAATAGAGAACACAGCCGATAAAAAGGAAGAGTTTGTGTCATCTTTCTCGCCCTTTCTGGAACAAAGAGACTGGAACCTCATAGTCAGCCCCGTGCTACCAGATGAGATATCGCAGTACAAAGGCAACTCCGAGAAATCAAATGAAAAGAAGCCAGATTACAATCACGTTTCTTTGTCTCTGCCAGAGAAAATAATTGACTACAGCACAAATCTCAACAGCTGTGCATCAGAGGATGAGCTGGAGATAAAGAGAATCGTGAATGAGCTTGAAAACCAGCTACAGACAACTAAGCTGGAAAGCCCTCCGTTACTAGCTCAAGAAGTCCCTAAGCAGGTGCACATAAGCAAATTTTCACCTTTACGTCTGGGCGATGAGTCAGAGGGTGAAAGCGCTGGTTTGAATATCAAGTGTCCTGTGCAAACTATGGATGTACCAGTTTCAAATATGCCTTCAGAGCCTTTCACTGAATCAGGACTTCAGTGGTCCAGTGCTTTCCAGTTTGAGCTAATGGGTGAACACCACAGTCCACACACTCCAATTCCAAATGAACCAGCGACGCTTGAAAACTTCTCTGAAAAAGAAAGTCATGCACCAGATCTGACCTCCACAACCTCACGTATTGAACACCCACAGCTCCACCACAACCAGAAACCAGAGGAAAGAAGTGCTGAAAAAGAGACTCCTGCAGAGACAAAGGAAGACATTTTGGAACAGAAGCGATATACAGAAAATCTCATAAAAAGCCTGGAGGTGATTTCAGACTCTATATTCAAAAAAGAACCCATTGTATCAGTACACAAGAAGCCAAATGTCACCTCTCCGACGAGCCAGCAACATCAAGCAACTGAATGTCAGGCGACTGATGCACTTGAGAGAGAAGATCGCGCCGAAAAGGAAGCAATTACCGGGAAGGAGAATATATTATCACCTCCAAATATCAATGAGCGGAAGGATGAAATTGAATTCATTCTGAATGAGTCACAGTCATCTCTCTCCACCAAGACTGACCCCACAGTCGATGGCAACCAGCCAATTTCATCGCAGCCCACAGAAAACAAGGATTACACAGCAGAGACTAAAGTCACATCAGAGGAGGATATCCCTGAGAATAGTAATTTGACTGCTCACTGCTCAAGTGTGGTGGCACATGACCCACATGTGGTTAAGGAGTCCTGTGGGAACAATAATGCGGAAGACAATTTGAATCAGTCATTTAAAAATAATACTGACGGGCAAAACCATTCAACTACAGATGGCTATGAGGAAGTAGAGGCAGTGAAGGGAATCACTGGTCAATCTGATGATCATCCTGCATCACCAGCACTAGCTGACCCCAGTCAAGGAATTGCAGAGAAAATGGGAGATGTGATGAAAGCAGCACTGGAGAAACAATCTGCTGATAATCCTGAAGACATTAGTTCATCACATACTGATGAACTGAAAATGGAATGCTCAGATAATGACAGAGAAGAAATAACTGTTGAAACACAAATACAAGACCTATCTCCCTCTAAAAACTCCAGCCCTCCAAAAACATACAGTGAAACTGACATGTCAGTGGAGATAGTCACCACTGACAAACCCTGTAGTCCACTACTGTTGGAAACCAATACAGAAAGTACTGACCGCTGCTCACCCTTCCATGACACCCAATCAAGCAATCTGTTGATCCTTTCACAGTCTGATGGCATCATTAACAGTGATTCCTGCAAAATGACTCCATTTAATGACTCATTAAAAACAGAAACAGGTCTTGTCTTTGATCCTATTGAGAAACCGGAGGAGATTTTAAATGTCCAGGACATCAAAGAACATCTTCCTGTTGATTTCATGGCAAGTCAACAAAACTCGCCATGCAGGGAGGAAGCAGAGGAAAGTCACTGCGCCTTTTTAGACACCGCCTCAACAATTAGCCCTCTTTTATCAACCTCTCATGAAAGACCCGTGCCTAAATTTGGCACAGAAGAGGATTCTTGTGAGATGAAAAATAAAAGCAATGATAAATCTATTGATCAAGGATCTGTTCAAATATCAAAATCTCCCATAAACCAAGAAGATAACCAAAACATCAAAGAGGCTTTAACCAGCAATGAATTAAGCACAGCAGCTGAGATGGAATATTCTTTGATAAGCCCACCTCACCTGGACTTGGGGATCATGGAGTGTAAAATCCCCAACTCTGAAGCCACTATCTCCTCTCCACTTCCTGTGACCAGCACAGCAGAACCGCCAGAGGTGTCCGACGGCCTCGAAAAACAAGCTCTGATATATGACTTCAAGCTCAGCCCTCTCAACTACAACAGCATCTCAGATGAACCTCCACAACTGAATCAATATGACTACATACCGATATCACCAGCCAATAAACCTGAGGAGAATCTAGACATCAAGCAGAGACCCAGAGATGACTGTGAATCATGTGACCTGAGCATTAACCCTGCACTGATTTTTAACAAAACTGAAACAGATACAGCAGTATCACTGAACTCACACCCTGCAGCTAAACTACATTCATCAGATGAGCCACTGGTCCTCCAGCAGAATATGAAATTCACATGTTTTTCACTGGGTCTTCCAGCTGAATTCAAAACAACAGATTCTTCGGCTAGTAATGTAAAGACAAACTTGGAAGTTTTCCATGATCCAGTTGAGAGTGTTGAGCATTTGCATATACATCCTGACCTCCTGAACAAGGCCAAAACTGAGAATTTAGATTCCCACGAGGCTTCTGTTGAAGACAGTACACTTCTCAAAAAAGACTTTTCAGATGGTCCGCCCACTCCTAAGCCACTCATCATCTGTGAAAATGAACAAATGCCTCTTCCACCAGACCCGTCAGAGAAGCAACCAACAATAGAGACTGGCCAATGTTCAACAATGCAGCAAATACACAAAGAAACAACGCAGAAAAAGACACAGAATGGCGCTCAACAGGGTAAAGTGCTTTGTGAAATCTGCTTCATGTGTTTCAGGACTGTGCCAGGTTTAAAGAGACATAAGGCCATGAAACATTTGGTCAGAGCTGAAAAATACATTGGCCTGCAGAGCACGACATCAAGCCATCAGGGGACTAGGCTTATTTATGAAGCATCACAAACTGCAGAGAAAAAACATAAAGATGATTCACAGACCTGTTACCCAGCAAAAATAGATGGGCTGCCTGAGATAAGTAGCACTCTCATATCTAAAGCAGCAGAGACTAAGTCAGTCCTGGAGGAAATGGCAACTGAGGCAAGTGCTGTGGCAGCAGATGAAATAGGCCGTCAAAAGCCTTTGCTGCCAGGCAAAGCAAAGAAGAACAACAAAGCTCGAAAGAACAAGAACAGCGAGGTAAACATAAAGCCTGACCCTTTCTCTGATGAGCTTCTGAATATATTGAAAACAGACATACTTCAAGCTATAACTCCTGAATTCAAAAGCAGTGCACTACAAGAGCATAGCAAATCTCCCGAGGACCAGGTGAAAATCAATGACGGAGCTGTTTCCGGAACAGAGGAATTCCCTCTCCATGTTACTTCAGAATCTGGGTTTGACAATACATCCGGATCTCCAACAAAAGAGCCAAAAGCACTTAATGAAACTGTGGAGCTAAATCACACGGAAGAGATTAAATGTACAAGCACGACAAAGATGGCAAGTTTGGAAGTGTGTGCTGATAATAATGTGGAAAGTGCTGCATCTGTAGACAAAGAGATTACAGGAGAATGTGATGAATCCGGAAAGACTCTGTGCGCTGTGGAAGAGATGTGTGAACAGAAAGGATCAGAAGAGAGCCTTGCCCAGGAGATTCTGAGAAAAGTGGCAGTTGAGATAAAATGTGAGAAAAACAGTGGCCCTTCAGACAAGATACATCCTCTCTCCTGTTTGAATTCCCCCCCTCTCAGTCCACCCAGCATTAGTCCCGATCTGAGGGCCTTGCTTGATGATGACACCACATTCTCCCAGCTGTTCCCCAGAGACGAGGAGGCGAAAAGGAAAAAGTGCCCGAGGGTGTACAGCAAAAGAAACAAAAGGCAGAAGCTATCGCCTCATTCAAATCTGACCCCAGACTACCTTCCTCCTGAAACTTTCATGCAAAATAAAAATCAGTGCGTGGAAAACTGCAAAGCTGCACAGACGTTCACTGACAATCAAACTGACCAATGTGAGTATGAGACAATTTCTATTGACGATGCCATCATGTTGAATATGTGCCACAACGGCTCATTGAAAGCTGATGCCAAGCCACTGTCAGATGTTAAACAAAGCGAAAAGGAGGGAGTCCATGAGAATATTAAAGAGCTCGGCAACAACCTCTCGAATCCACTTGACAGCACAATTGAAAAATCCTCAATTGAATGGAGTGGCTCCAGTGACTTTAGTGGCTTTAATGCTGGTTCAACGGTGACCTCTGACCCCAACACTTGTAAACCAGAGGTGCCAGCCACACCCTGCCCTCTGCCTCTGCCAGCGGCCCCCTACACTGTGGAGCCTTGTGTCACAGAGGGCATCCAAACCTTCCACAGTATCGACATCCAAAACATCAACACCACATTTCAACTTCCTGAGATTCAGTTCTTTGACTCTAATAAAGATATCGCAGTAGCTCCTCCTGTTGCAACCGTTGACGTGGAGAACAGAGATGATGAAAAGTCGAAGAAAGTAACAGAACGGCGAGGCAGAAAGCGGCAAGACGGCGGATTAAAAGTCAAAGACAAGCAGTACAAGTGCAAAGTGTGTTTCACTTGGTTCCTCACCCTGGGCGAGCTGAACTTTCACAAACTCTCCCACAACCCGTCTCCACCTCCAACCTGTTACATGTGTGTCCAGCGCAAATTCAGCTCCAGGGAGCAACTGAGAGACCATCTGAGGGAGAAACATGCCAAGAACAAGACCGGTATCTGGACCTGTGGAATGTGCTTGAAGGAGATATCAGATGTGTGGATGTACAATGAACACTTGCGAGAGCATGCCACTCAGTTCGCCAGGAGGGGTCAGACTCAAGGCTCCATGTTGGGCATTTCAGGCTGCTTCATGCAAGAGACGGCGGTAAAGAACTTTATCTCCTCGATCATGCAGCACCGCCCCAGCAAAGCAAACAGAGAATCCAACAAAACTGCTAAAGAAACGGACAAAGCCGATGCCGCAGACAGCGCTGCAGGAGAGGGGAACACCTCAGAGGAGTCAAAACTTCACAAAACTAAAAGCAGCAGTGGAGCAGGTGGGAAGCAAAGCACGTTCACCCCACTTGAGGTCCTTCACAAAACAGAGACACCCAAAAATGTGGAGATGCATCCCAACTGCAAAGACCCCTCGAGAGACTGCCACCACTGCGGGAAACAATTCCCCAAACCGTTCAAACTCCAAAGACATTTAGTGGTTCACAATTTGGAAAGGATCTTCCTCTGTCACAAATGCCCCGTCTCTTATCAGGAGGCCCAGGAGCTGAAAGACCATTTGAAGAGAGCTCACGAGGAGGTGGATGAGCTGGATTCAAAACACACCACCCTCTACACCTGTGAGCTCTGTGCTGATGTTATGCATGTGATTAAAAAGTCCTTCATCTGCAGCACCTGCAACTACACCTTCTCGAAGAAAGAGCAGTTTGACCGTCACATGGAAAAGCACCTGTCAGGGGGGAACAAAATTTTCAAATTCCGGGGTGTTCTCAGACCTGTCAGAGCATCTGCGTCCAAAGAAGATGAATGTGATTCGCCTGCAAGTAAGAAGAGGCGAATTCTCTCTGACAGTTTGCAAGACAACAGCTCAGACAGCGGCATTGCAAGTGTAAGCTCGCTGCACTTGAATCAAAACTCTGACATGCAGCCTTCAAAACCCTCCGTGTCCACAGCGGACGACTCCACACAGACCATCACCAATGAATACCAAAGTGACACAAACAACACAAACGTGAAGACCGAAGACATTGCTGAGGACTACTCTGAACTACTTGTAGAGCTGGAAAAATGTATTCACATGGGCTCGTCGGAGTCGGCTACACCCAAGAAGGAGGAAATTGACCCGACTCCCTCAACTCATCCTGATAAAGAGGGTAATGGAAAATCTATTACTGAACCGTGTGATGTGAAAGAGGAGAATGAGTCAGTCTGCATTAGAGCAGAGACAACTTCATGGTCAGCATCTAAAGAGAGTAGTAGTGCGGGGGAGGAGATTGTTAAAGCTAAAGAAGGCTCCGCTCAAGGTGAAACTACTGAAACTGAAGGAAAACCTGATTCACTTCCACCCAGCGAGAACTCTTTTGTCAGCTTAGGAGAAAATCAAGACGTTTTAAAGACACCTGAGTCCAGGAAACATGAATCAGCTGTTGATGTGACGGACCAGCAGAGGGATGATGATGAAAAGTGGCATCAGACACCCAACGCCTTAAGTAATGACAGCAAACAGCAGATGCTATCTCATGGTGCTGAGCAGGAAAGTAGCAGTCAGACAAAAGACAAGGTCGCTCCAGCCAAAACAAATGACAGCACTAAAAGCAGCACTGCAGCGAGCAGTGGGAAAGCTGCAGAATCAACACCCGTCCTCCACGCCAAGGTTTCCCTCATCGCTTCAGCCTCAAATGAGGACAAGGAATCCCTCAGACCACAGAAGAAGAGGAAGGACATGAAATCCCCTCACAGCCTGCAGAGGGTTCCCTCTCCAGCCACACAAGAGAACTTTGGTGTTGATTCGAGGGCCAAAAAGAAATTTCGCCCCAGCAAGTGTGCAAATCCCTCTCTGCAAAGGAAGTCGGACGGACCTGAGTACCCCGTGCTGTCCTCGGTGCGGGACGACAGTGTTAGCAACAAAATCATTTCCAAGTGCAAGACTTTCAACTTGGGTTTGCAGTCGAAACGAAGTTTGCTCGACAGCTGTGCACAAAAGAAAGCTGAGATTGTTGCCCCTCAGAATGGGGACTATAAAGCCAAAAAGGGACCTCTGGGGAGATCTTTGCACCCTCCTATATCTAAAGTGTCTTCAGTTCCCATGAACAATTCTTTGAATAAATCCAGGCCAAAAATGGGGGTGAGGTCAATGGAGAGTCATTCGTATCGGACGGCAGAGTCCCAGAACCACCTCCTAAGCCAGCTGTTTGGCCAAAAACTCACTAGCTTTAAGATTCCTTTAAGGAAGGACACATCAGAATCTATTAACTGAGGGGGGGACATGAGGGATCTGTGAATAAGAGACTGTAAATTTTCACAAATATAAATGTTTAAGACAATTCATTATGGTGAATGAGATTGCACAGCTCTTTTCTGTGAAATGCTATCTTTAAATACTTACATAGTCACTTTATGTCTTCTTTGTACATGTGTTTTTATTACACAAATGTGAGGACGAATGGCTGAGATGAATTTTGGGTCAAAAATGGATATGCTCGTCGGGGAAATCATTGAACTTTTTAGAGATTATATTTCATATTAAAGGAGAGAAAAAAAAGGAATACTTGAAAATACAGTAAAATATTTTCCTCTAAGAAATGCATGTTCATTTTGCATTCATAACAAGTTTTTTTTTCTTCAGTTTAAGTCTCTGAAAAAGGGGCAAATGACGTCATAACTGACTTGGACTATTGTCTGTGCACCTTTCGTACATGCTTCCCACATATTCATTTTGTATTATTTTTTAAACTTTACTGTACTGCATTGACATTCATCATATTAGCCTTTTGTATAAACATTACCTGGTGCTACATCGTGTTTAATTTTAATGTGAATGCCAATGTCCTCGGAAGGGAACATGAAATCTGTAGCAGTTACAGTACAAACATCCAGCTGTTGTTACTGGTTTTCTGTAGTTTATTAAAGATACTGTGTAAACCATCCAAGCAATTCATATGTAGGCTGATAGAACACAAAATTAGGAAAGCTTCCATTTTATAAACTCAGGTGCATACAAGGACATCACAGTCCCAAGACCTGTTTTTGGAGTTCTTCCCATGCACTGATAATACCACACACAAAACACAAACTCAATCATCTGTGTCTGTAACTCCAAATGTTTAATTATGAATAGTATTTACTAGGACAACAAAGGTGCTTTATCTTGTTTATACTGTATGTATCTTATATTGTATAATATTGTAGGTAGATTATTGTTTGGTGTAATGCTTCATGTCAAAGTTTTATTTTAATAATGTGCAAAATGAATCAGATTGAGAAGAGAGGGAAATGCGGTGCCTCTTGCAAGTTGTAAAGTGGTTCACTAAGTGCCTCTTTTATAGTTGGTTATTAAAGATCTGTATTGGTCTCTCCTTGCTCCTTTTCTTCTTTTGTTCATGACATGTTTTGCAAATGTTCTTGCTTCCATCCCTGTGGACCGCAGCTGTCACCACATGCATCAAACACTGGAAACAGTAGAAGCTCCTTGTGCCTGGAGGCAAAAACAGGTGCACACACAACAAAGTCTGGCTTCTCTTTTTTTTTTTTCTATCTTCAGATCAGTACTTCAGTGAGCTTACTCATCATCTGAAAGATGAGCACAAATGTATCTTTACTACAGGGAAACATTCGAGAGGAGACAGTTACATTTATCCAGCCATATGTTGGTTCTCTGTGAGCGACGTCGAGCAGGAGGCGAGGAGCTCTAACTGGCGTCATGTTTCCGTCAAGTTGCTCTCTCACCACATGTAAAATGGCTTCTATTCCTACATGAACATTTTTCATCATCACATAGGAATAAAAAGCCATACTACACAGTGGCATACATGTAGAAACGCACAGGGAATACAAAGAGGAGTAGTGTTCTCACGTCGTGAAATACCAGGAGACCTGAGAAAAAGAGCAATAAGAAAAAAAGAGAAGACAGAAAGAAGGTTATTTTCTTCACCAAGGACAGAAGCGCAAGCATTTAGTTATTGTGAATAAAATAAAAGTGGAAACTTTATTTCAGAAGTTAAGTGTAGACTGAAACTGAGATCTGTACTACACAGTTCATCTGCAGACTAATCCAGAAACACTGTGTACATATTTGTATATTTGGAAACATGAATACAATTTCTTTAAATTAAACAAACACAGTAATACATGCATCATTTATCATGATTTGCCAATACACTTCATACTGTGTTGGGATGCATAAATACACATTACAAGGTCATAATCACTTTACCCATTTTTAATTTAATATGGTGCAATGAACACACTTTTTTTCTGTAAACGTAGCGTGTAACCATCAGTTTATGTGTTGTGCTCGGAGGAAGTGTGGAGAAAACAGAGCCACAGTGTTGTTGAAATAACTTCTCTAATTAATTTAGTGGGAATACTGGTTTGGCAGCAGCCACAAACGCCATATTTTTGGACTCACTGATGACAACTGAAAATAAAGCGAGCATAACTGTCAGGGAGTTACAGACCGCAGTCTGCTTCTCTCTATTCTGCTCCTCTCTGTATCAGAGCTTCTCCAGCAGGGTAGAATTCAAATTCATGAAGGTGCGCTGGCAGGTGTGTTACATCTTGACCTTTGTTATACTACAGTAAAAGTCGTGAACAGCATGGTAAAGATATAAATCCAGCCTCAGTTTCCTTGAAGCAGACAAGGAGCTGTCATGATGGCTTCTTGCCAAGATAATAACTCTCACAGAAATCACCTTGCAGGCAGGAAATTTGATATTCTTTTATTTAAATTGGATAAATCCATTAGAAGACATATGATGCTTGCAAGGCTTTTCAGATAAACATTATATACAGGTTTCAATGACAGAAATTGTATTGTGATGTAACTGTGCCATCATTCTGGCTTAAATATCTTTTACTTAAATTGCTAATTTTAACACAGAAAAATTATGAAATTACTGGAGAGTTGCAAATACTGATGGATGAAAGGTTTTCACACTTACACATTAGCATTTTTATGTTGAAATGTAATTGTAAACCCACTAAAATGGCCATGGGTCGGGAGTAAGAGTGTGCATTTTCACTCTCAGTTAATATTACAGTATCTATGTGTTTTAATATACAAGTCGGAACGACAATCTGTTATTAATCAGAGTCTAGTTTGCCTTTCCGCTATCAAAAACGGACACCTGCCTTCCTTCATGTGAGCCCACAGGTGCCTGACTGTGCACGAAACAGTTTTATCGGCAGTGTAGTATTTGGGAATAATTTGCTTATCACTCAGAAAAAGCCACACTGATAGCCTGTTTTTTGTTACTGTCAGCTGGCGTGCTGTTTAATATCTAGTGAAGTGCTATTGAGTCAGAGTGGTTCACTAAAGGATAAAATGTTTTAGTGGTTTTGGTGGAATTCCTTCTTTTTCATTCAAACATTCATTTATTGAATCCCCTCACATTTGTAGACTGACTCACAGCATAAACCAAATGAAAAGGGTCAGAGTGGGAGGATGGATGACCATCTGCTAGTGTGTGTGTGTGTGCGCGTATCTCCCTGCTGTAAATGGATGCCATTGATGCAATGGCAGCAGTAGCAACATTAATTAGAAGAGCCTTGCTGGGAATCACAATGTACTTTAGTTTAGCCTCACAAATGGATCATTTAAAAATGATGGAATTGTTGCAAAAAAGCTTGATCTGATATTTGTACTGTATGCAGCTAATGAACAGGACTACAATATAAAAAAGACAGTTTTTGGGTGAATATTATTATTAAATCTAGTTAGATATTCGGTTAGAGGATGCACGGTTCTCTCTCCAAGCTGGGAATAAATTCATTACACTGCGGGATTGTTGGCCCCAGTTATGAGTTTTGGTGCCTGAAGGCTGCGTGATTGATGATTTCAATGACATCTGAGCCAACAAGACATGTAAGTGAAATTCCTGTGATTAGCACGTCAAACTGAACAATTATAACAGAAGCTAAATAACAGCGACACATGCTTTTTATGTACTTAAAAGTTTGCCATGCCAGTGTTTACTCAGCTACACTGTAAGTGTGGCCTCCATACCTCCATGTAGTTTAAATCCTCAGTCGTGTTCATGTTTTACTGGTGATTTGCTGGAAAATGTCTAGCTGATATTTTATCCTTAAATGCACCAGGATTTTACCTGAACCTCGTGGAGTGCTTCGTCACGCTGCAGCAGCGAGTCTCCACTGGGGCCCCCCGGTCAGGTGCTGTGGCTGATTAAGACAAAAATTAAAGCAGAGACCTGAGTATATTTTGTCAAAGTTTAGCCCAGAATGTGTCACACAGAATGATAGGAGCCCCACACACACACACCCTTCAGTCAGGCATCCTTTTATCATCTGATCTATGAGGAAATTCTCCAGAGGCACAGTCATGCAGGAGCATGACAGGAACGCTTTGCACTTTGAAGTAGAGTGACATTATCAGTAAGTATGGTCTTGAAATAGCATCTCTTCTCTCTCCTTCTCACTCCATTTCTGAGTCTCCCTCCCTGCTTCGTCTGATCTCCGACTTTCGCTCCTCCATCTATTTTCCTCTGCCGCCACCCTCATTTTCCTGCTCTTCCCCTTTCTCTCGCTTTTTCTTCTCTCTTCACCATCAATTTCCAATCCAGCATCTCAACCCCTCTCCCCATTTTTGCCTCTGCCTCTTCCCATTTCCCTCTTTCGCCTTTTATTTTGGTCGTCCACCTGCTTTTTCATTCATTCTCTTGCTTTGTACACCTCACCCCAATTCCCCCAACGCCACCTTTTTTCTCTCTCTCTTTCCATCCCTCCCTGTTGCCTGCTCACCTTTCCACCCACCCTTTTCTCCTTTGTTTTCCCTCCCTTTCCATCTCCTCACTCCATCCTGCTATCTCGCCTCACCCTTTGCTCCCCTCCTCCCTCGCTGGTGTGAGCGTGCTGCTGGCTGCCTCTCAGGGAGGTCATGAGATCAGGGGCAGATAGAGATGGGCTACTGGTCAGCGGTAATGACACACAGGCTGAGGGGCCACTCAGGTCGCCTCTGCTGGGAATGTGAGGTTTCAGCCATCACAGAGAGATAAATAGATAGATGGATGGGGAGGAATTTGTTGCACGAAAGGGAAGGAATGACTGAGCATCCCTCTCGGCACACACGCAACGGCAGGGGGGAGGAAATAGTGATGAATTTCCACCGGGATGATATCTGAAATCATTTGTGTTCGACAGCGAGAACGTGTATGAATAATTCAATATAAACACGTTCCCCTGGTGTGAACAAAGAGGACAAAGAAAATCTTTGAAATCAAGACATCAATCCAATTTTGCCTGACAACCGTGAAAACACCACCTTAAAAATTCTCAAATGATAGTGAGAAAAAACAGTTCGGGGAATCCACACTCCCACAGGGCTGGCACCTGAAATAGGAGTCAAAGGAACTAGGGCAGTAGTAACATCAAAATGACTTACTGAGCAAATGAGCAGATATAAAAATATATCATGGGGAGGGGCGGGGGTTAAAGTAAGCACACTTTGGATTTTGCCTAATTAATGGCCTCTCATCAGGAAGTTTGTGGTCCTCTCACTGCCAACGGAGCCTTTATCAAGTCAACCATTTGCCATTCCAGTCAGCACCAGGGAGGAGAACAGGCTGAGGCACAATAGCTAGAAGTACCTGTTTGATGTTCCAGGTTTACAGAAAATAAATGGGGTTGCTCTGTGGGGGCTATGCAAACAAATGAAAGCCTGTTGGTGTGTGTGTCTGCAGCGACTGGAACACTGCACCCAACAGCAGGTGTCTCCAGAGCAGCTGGCCTCGAGAAAAGACTCACAGCTCATTTTAAACAAAGTTCGCAACACACACATACACGTCGTAATTAGTCTGATGCAAGCATAATGTTCTAATTATATATAAAGTACCACAAATAGATTATATTCGTACCTCTTTGATACAGATCTATTGCACTTCTCTGAGATGTTTAAGAGTTAGGCAACAAGAAAATATAATTTTACTGCACTTATGGATCCCAGAAACTGAATTACTAATATTGCGCATAGACCAACATACAGTATAAAAATGACCCTGTTGTCCAGTAGGGATTCCCCACGTACCTCAGAGAC
>OMNN01028078.1:0-23440 GCA_900302755.1 Chromis chromis
GGTCTCTCCACTGGCTTCCTGTTCGCTACAGGATTGATTTTAAAATGTTACTTTTGGCTTTTAAATCACTTAATGGCTCAGCACCCCACTACTTGAGCGAACTTCTTCATGTTCATGCTCCTTCCAGAGTACTAAGGTCCACGAACCTTAGGCTTAAAACTCAGGGCGATGGAGCCTTTTCCGTTGCAGCTCCAAAACTTTGGAACAAACGACCTTTTAATATCAGACCTGCAGCCTCAACTGAACAATTTAAGTCATTTTTAAAAACCCATTTATTTTCTTTGGCTTTTAACTCTAGTTGAGTGTTTTTATCCCAACAGCAGTGTCCACTAGATCTTCTACTATTGTTTAGCGTTTTAAGTTGTTTTTAAATGTGTTTTTACGATGTATTTTACTGAACTTAATGTACAGCACTTTGGTCTGCCTTGGCAGTTATAAATGTGCTTTATAAATAAAGTTGACTTGACTTGACTTCTTTTGTAGTCTTGTTGCTTAAGACTCAGCATATCATGAGAATTCGTGCAGAAAAATGTCAGAACTTAATGAAATAAAGTCTGGAAATCATCTGTTTAATTACACCCAATGTGTGCTTCTACAACCATTTTATGCTGGTTTGAAGGAATTTCACCGACTAGCAGCTGAGTGGCTTTCAAAGCATCCAAATAAACACCAGCCGCATCACATGCAAACCCACTGAGAGAAAACACTCATTTAACCTCTGCAGCAGCAGAAAAGGCCTCTGGTTAAACAGTAAAGCTAGCGGAGAGGCACTTTCCCGCTTCCTGAATGTCAAAGGTGTCGAGGCGAACGGAGACAGTAATCCTGTATTTAGCCTCTGAGGCTGTTTGGGAAACAGTTCTGTGGTTCTTTTTTTTTTTGAAATATTCAGAGTAGCATCCTCTGGAGGTAAACTCAAGAACACACATCAGCAAAGTCTGACCTCAGTTCAAGATTACTCCTCGGCAAGAGAGCTAAAGAGTCAAAGAAGCCTACAGATAGTTCAAAACGTGTGCAGAAACAAACTACTATCACATAATTCAATACCTAATGGATATAAACAGTGTTCTCTTTGTGTCCACAGAGCGTAATCTGAGTTTCACACTTTGTGCTCGTTTCACAGAGTTTTTGGAGGCAGTGTTGTGTTTCCAGCAGCAGGGTTGTGAGGCGGCTGGATGGCAGCACATCCAAGCCACCGCAGTGAGATAGATTACACAGGAGAGGCTTAGGAAATAGATGGATTCTCTGATCAATGTGTCAGCAGTTGGGCTTCTCCTCTCTTAAGTGCTGAAAGTAATCCGGAGTGATTTACAATATTGACTAGTAGGAAGGCAGCTCCAGCTCCTCTCTTCTAGCTGCACAGGATCTGATGTAACTATCCCCTGTGCCCATCAGTAAATGGAAAGCAACGTGACCCGGCGCCAATATTTCCATGCAGTGGACGCCGTATACGCCATGTCAATGAGGAAATAAGTAAAAAGCAGATAAAAATGATTCTCTGCAATGATAGGCCACAGGCTAAAAGTTCAGTAGAGACTGGATGAAGGTGGAATTCTAGACAGAATAAGGAAAAACAGAACTATCCTCCAATGTATCACATTACAACTGCATTTATTACTGAGGCCTTGCATGAAATTGGAATTAGCCATCCACTGGGACTCATTATTCAATTACATTCAGCTACTATGGACTATGTTAATGTCAAATAACTACAGAAAATCAAGCATTACATGTTAAACATTAACAACATCCAAGCTTAAAATAGTGATATTCTATCAAAATCTCTTCACTCTACATTTACAAATTCACCCCAGATAGACCATTTGAACTGATGGGATTCTGTAAAAAAAAAAAAAATTCATGGACTTCTCAGCTGAACTGCAGGCAGTGTAACTATCCCTTGTGCTCATCAGTAAATGGAAAGCAACGTGACTCGGGGCCAATATTTCCATGCAGTGAACGCTAAGTCAATGAGGAAAAGCAGATAAAAATGATCTATGTTTGGACCAACCTATGTGTAACAACAGGCCCCAGGATGAAGGATCAATAGAAGTTGGATGAAGGTTGAATTCTAGATGGAATAAGGAAAAATAGACTGTGGGGATTTCACCAATATATCACATTACAACTGCATGAATTACTGAAGGCTGCATGAAATTGGAATTAGCCATCCACTGGGACTCATTATTCAATTACATTCAGCTACTATGGACTATGTTAATGTCAAATAACTACAGAGAATCAAGTTAAACATTACGAATTTTAATTTCCAGCTTTGCTTTGGCTGTGAAATGATTCATATTCACATTGGTCACAGAGATGGACAAGAAGGTCTGTATCACTCTCTGCAGTTAGTCTCGTCTCCACAAACCTGCTCTAGAAATGATGGATGGATGAAAGGTTTGGATCACTTATGATACCCAAAGTTTCCACTGTGGTGGAAATTTCCAAAAGGAACATCTGTGATAAAGCTGCGAAGTGGATAAACTTTCTTTCTTCCTGGAAAGCTGACATGTAAACAGTCTGGTGTCCTGCTACACACCTGTATAGTGGCCCATTTCTACAGTCTTTTGAGATCCGTCTGCCTTTCAGAGATACTTTAGATTTTTCCTGATTTAGTCTGTCAGGAGTTAAATGTTAACTATAGGTAAACTGTCTAACAAACCATTTTGCAGGAGCCAAATATGAAGAGGAGAGTTAAACATCTGACCTTCAAATCAACTGCCAGAAACTAAAAACAGAAAGAATGACTCCATTTTCACCTTTCCAAAAGATCTCCTCATCTCTGACCCTGTGTCAGGAAAATTAACCAAATCTGAGCTTAATTTTTTAATATTTCATCAAAATCATTGTATTCTACATTTATTAATTTAAAAATTTGCCAAAAATAAACTGTTTCCCTGAACCAAATTCTGTAAAAATCTAAAAATTCTGCTGCAACCAACAGTGATGTCACAAAAATTCAGGGAGAATTCATCTTTCATTCATTCTTTTTTCATGTTTAGTTTTTTTGCAAGACCAATAGCCCCATAGCCTTCGTGCAGAAAGCACAATGTCAAGTTAAATAATGCAAAGCAACTCACACTTGATGCTACAACTTTTTTACCTCTTGGATACAAAAACAAAACTTTGTCAAGAGATCTCTGTCTGATAGAACACCATTTATTCTGATTTAAGGAATTAGTTCGTTAGTTTGTTTTCATGCAGGCTTCAAATGTGCACAGCAAAATGAGCGAGGAATAGGAGAGAAACACTGAAAAGGAAGATTTGGTTGTGAGTTGTATGACATATTTCAGCTACAGAAAGGATGATGTTGACTAGAAACAGGGACTCTGTCAGCAGTGACTTGCAGTTGTTGCAATAAACAGTTGTGGATGCCTTTGTCAGTGTTACACCATTTAAAAAGCTTCCAAAAGGCTTTTTTCAGGTAATTTAAATTTAGATTTCTATTTTCAGTGCAGAGGCACTCTCACAAAATCATACTAATCGTTGTAGAATGATTACTTCTTTCCATTTAGAGTTATTCCGAGTAATTAGATGAAAATGACTGGACTTTGTCATATCGCAGTATCAATCCCAGAGTCTGTTTGTTTCCAATATCATGCAGCTGGTTTAAACCATTGATTCAAGTGGAAGCTTTCATTTTTGTCTTTTTTAACTTTGGGTTGCTGTCCTAATTGGCCCTCCTGCCAAACACCAAAGCTTTGAGGAACCAGCTGAATGAAGCTGACATCAGTAACTTGCTTGTTGCGTTTGTTTCTTGGTGATAAAATATGACTTAATGACCTTTTACAAGAAGTCATGACACATTTTCAACACAAACTTACTCACCAGAACTCGATCTCCAACTCGAAGATCCTTGTCTCCACCTTTCTTAACTGAACCGCTGTCAGACATGTTGGACCCCGACTCATTTCCAGTTTTCACGGCACTGTTGAGCAGCCCCTCTCTGAGCGGCACCACCACCCGCTGGCCACCGGGGCCGCCCTGCTGAGTCTGATTCTGGGCTGAGTCGGTAGAGTGGCTGTCACTCCCCTCTCCGACCGGCTGTCGGGTGAGCTTTGAGGGTCGCGTAAAGATGCCCTGCAGGGGCTGGCACTCAAAGTAGCGCACACCACCCACTGAACCATCGTTTTTGCCAACTAGGTCATTGAGTATGACGCCGGCCCACTGTCCTGGGGCGAACTGGGTCTCCCCTAGGTAGGAGATAACTCCTGGTTTGACACCGTTGACCCAGACCTGTTCGCCCACAGTGTAATCCCCCAGAACATCATCTCCCTCCTCGGAGATTTTAGTCGGTGTGGTGGGCTTGAGTGGAATGCCTGAAACAAAAAGTAAAAGTATGTTATTTCTTATTAAATACAAACAGAACACGGTAAAAGTAGCAAGAAATGTTCTTTAATGAAATAAAACGAATAATCAAGTATTTAATTCTTATTACCATCACATACCCCGACATAAACCCCTTCATTGGTATGTCAAGTTGTAAACACTGTGTACATTGTGGAACATCCTCATTCACAGTCCGCCAGAAAGGCCGTCACACTATTCATCCAGCTCGACTGTGTCATGCAGGCAGGGCAAAAATGCTTGTGTTGCAGCAACATCCAACACAACAGTGCAGTTTGTGCAAGATTAGGCGATACTCTAATTCCTTCTGAAAAGTGGGTCAGAGAGATGGTATCTGTGATGTGCCGGTGATTAACCCTGCCATGCTGCCTGTGATATCGCCTGTTTGACACATAGATGAGCTGGATCTCTAGTTTTTTCCACAGCAGCCTGTAAACTGAACAGGGCACAATTAGCAGGCGGTCTGCTGCACAGCGCTGCCAGTAAAAGTGTGTTTATCTGTGTGCAGCAATGGTTGGTGCCACGACTGTCTCCCCGACACCCTGTCGGAGGCCTGAGGCCCTGAGAGCCCTGATGGTTCCTGCTTTATATACTTTATGCCCCAATTGCTTCCATATGTTGTTATGTGAGACACAAGTGCAAACGAGTACAACTTCAAAGAAGATTCAACTTGATGATGCAGTTTGGACGTTCTTAGGAAAGTGCTGCGTCTGGTAGATGGGAGATGCTTATTTTGGGAGAAACTGTGACAATTTTGTTCCAAGTGATTAAAGATGATAATATATTGCAGGCGTTCAGCAGAGAAACCTTTTCAAAGGTGCCCCTCATTTGCCTTGTCTGAGAGTGACCCATATTTTGTTTTCTGCAGCTGGGACCACAGCTGGATTATGAGCTCCATCCAAAGCACCAGAGATGGTTTTGAAATGCACCTGAGAACCCTTCCTGTTAAAACAGTCGACATTCAGTTCATTGTCACAATTACTGAACTAAAAAAGCATTCTGTAGTGAAATCTGGCTTAAGATTAAACAGGACCTTTGATTTGCACTTACAGATTAGCATAGGAGGGTTGATCAAAAACTCCAGATACTGTTGTTGGTCATGGGTGTGTAAGATGTGCAAGCAGTAATTGTCATGAGTCAGAATGCTGCATGACATCAAGCCATCAAAACCAGGACCTGAGTTATACACATTTCTGGTAAAAGCACTTTTGCGATTTCTTCAGGGGCCTTAAACTGGAGTCTGTGTCAGTCTGCAGCTGGATGATCCTAACCTTCATGTGGAGGATGATGATAAGAGGTGGGTCTGCAGCTACCACCCAGAGAGGAAACACTCATTTTCACAGTAGAAGCGCCCACAGATTCCAAAAGCGATCTGTTCCACATCTGTTCCTTGTCACATTATCAACATTTCCTGAAAATTTCATCAAAATCCGTTCAGAACTTTTAAAGTTATCTTGCTAACAAACAAACAAACAAATGGACAAACAAACAACAAACAAACAAAAACAAACAAACAGACAAACGCTTGCGCTTAGCGGAGGTAATAAAGCCTGGGTGATGCTGGATTTTCTGAGGCAGATACCAATACCCACAAATATGAATTTTATAAAGTCAGTAATGATACAGAATATGAGCCATTGTTTATTTTTGTGCTACTTAATGGAAACACTTTCCATAAATCACCTCAAACCTCATCCTGTGAGTCTCATAAGCGCTGATATTGGCCTGTGTACACGTGCTGCTGTGGAGTCACGCAACTTGAACAGAACAAAACAAACCACCACCTTTAAAACATGTCACTCAGAAGTATGACTAATCATAGAGAGGTGTTTTTTAAACTGTAAATCAGGATGAAGTAATGCAACATGTGATCCAGGCTGATGAAAACCCAGCGTGGCATTTAAAACCTGAGCTAACCCATGATTTGGGTTGCTGGGGCAACAGGAGAGCGAGGGTAAAAAGATCCTCGGCAGAAGGAAGACTGGAAACACAGCCCTTACTTTCACTATTGTGCTTGGCCACCTCCCACCATCTGAATCCCACTATTCATCAGCTCGGCACAATGAAACTTCCACAGCTTCCTCCCAGCCCTCCTCCTCCCAATTATCCCCCCATCTCACCCTGCTTTGGTCGCACACACCCGGCTTTCTTTGGCCTCTTTAGCTCTGCTTATTTATGATCATTTTCCACAAGGACGATCACCTTCAGGCTCTAACTTGCCCTTTTTTTGTTTTAAATGGGGGTTTATTGGTTGAGTCTTCAGCAGTGGTTGTAGCAGCTGTGAGCTGTGGCAGATGGAGGGGGGCTGACCCTCAATGTTTTTCACTTTTGATCAATTTGAGGCTTTCAAGTGTGTCAATGCAGTATCATTTTAGACATTAGTGAGCGAGTGAGAGCATCCTAACCTACATTTGATTGGGCAAATCTGCACAATTGGGTTATTAAGCCTCCTGCTCCAGGCTGCAGGTATTCCAGGGCTTGTTACACCACATGGATCCCTGTATGGTTAAAATCCATTGTTATGTGTGGTTTGTGGTTGCTGGAAGTGTAAAGTAAAAGCTGTTACTTGTAAAACTTCTGCCATTCCTCAAGCTCTGCCACAACTTGATAATCCCCAAACTTTACAAGCCAGTAAGAATTTCACTGAGCTGCTATGTTCCAGTGAACGAAACAACAGTGGTCTAGCTGGAACTTTGTATAATCCTGCCCCTGTACTATCCATCGTTTCCAATTGAGTCACTCGAAATGAGCAGCTTCTCACAGTTCGCCAGATTTGCCTACTTTTTAGGGCCGCTTCGTCTAACGCTAAAATGTCTGAAAGCACACCAAATGTTCTGCTGTTGGCTGCAAGAGTGAACACAACAGTCTTTGTGGACTGTTACCATCTGAGGTACTGATTTTTTTTGTTGGCAATATCACCACAACAACAGGAAAATCCTCCACCTAGTGAAGTTAATGACGCTAATGTTACAATTAGTTTCAGAGTCAGTACTTTCAGAGATGGTGGAAACCTAAAAAAAACTGATTAGAGACCAATAAACAAGGACTCAGTGGGTTACTATATTTTCATGTCACCTTAACTTGCTTCTCTCCTGCTCTCTGTGCTCACATACACTGTATTGTAATGCAGGCAAATTCCCAGTAACGCTGTTCTCATTTACTTCTTTTTCTGTCTCTGTTGTCAGACAACGGAATAAGTACGAAATAATGTCTAAAAATGTTGTCCATTAAGTCTACATGTTTACCAGCAGTCACTTGAGAGCCATTTCCAGCCAGCTTTATTCAACATTAAAATACTGATTTTACTGGCAAACACATGAGTGTGTCAGCCAACGGGATGTCAGCTGTTTTGCTCTGCACTGTCAGTCACTGACACAGAGAGAGTCTTCTTCCTGAAGGGGGCGTGGAATAGAGCATTTAAAGCTACAGACACTGGAGCAGCTTGTTTAGAACAGGAATAAAACCAGGAGTCATACAGTCATGATAAAATGAACCATCTTTATGGTATTATGAACTGAAGAATTGAAAGATGCATTCTGGGAACATGTGAGACCTCATTCATTTTCTGAAAAGGGGCACAATATAGAACCTTTAATACACCATTTACTAGACAGCATTTAAAGGACCATAGGCATGATATTCAATTGTTCAACTTTCACCTTAGGAAAACAGTGTGTATCTATAAAACCACAATTTTGAGTTACACAGTTGCCATCTATACCTATGAGGCATAATTTACTTCTTGGTATAAAATTACAAACACCAAGATAAAAGATTTCATCTCCAAGACACTACATACGATTTTCCCTAAATGTTCTGGCTTTTAATCCAGTCTAGAGTCTTCATTGTGTGCCATTGATTTACTGTCAAGTATCACTTACAGCCAAATATGAAAAGTGAGCAAATAACTAGCGTTTATCCAAACTGGCATTGAGATGTATTAAAACCTTTAAGCGTCAGAGAGTCCAACAAATGGAAAAAATCAGCCCGTATGTCTCCACAAAGGCAACAGCCTGCAACTACAGCTGAGATATTTCTGCAGCAAACCAGCCTCTAAGGTCACAGGAGACGCTGCATTGCGCGAGGTGGCACAGCTCTGTTATTTCCACATCAAAAGCGAGGGGGAAGGCTTGGATACTTTCCTCTATTCACTCCCCGACTACGGCTTCCTCAAGAGGCCGAAACAGTTCTTTAAATTTAGTAAACTCTGCCAACTTCCGACACAGTGGCCCCTTCTCACAGTCTTCCCAGCTAAAACCAACAAACAGATTTGGAGTATGAGGCCAGGTCAGTGTTAAGACTATCTGGGACAGGAAACTAATCCTTCCATGTACTCACTGAGGCCCCACTTATCTTATCAGTGTTTTATAGCCAAATTGAGGTAGTTGGAAGGATATAGTCATAGGTTTAAGGCATCTTCCTGTTAAACCAGTTAGTCTGACTGGCTAACCAGCTAATGAACCAACAGAGGCACCAAACACTGGTCTTACTTGTAACCCCTAAACCCTACAAAGGCTCATACATGACCTGCTGCTTGACTACTGACCTGACTTGTTCTCAGCTACTCTACATGACTGCTGAAGTGCAGATTGACGGATTTTCACAAATTTTGAGATCCGATTTTACTAGCATAGCAAGTGAATTTGACAAATGAAAGCTAGAGTGTGCTTTTACAACTTTTACAGATAAATGAGCACCTACTGCATTCAAACCCTACCAAATGCTGGTTAAGCCTCTTGGTGTCAGGTCAATCTCTCTGTATGGCAAAGAAATATTTCTGATGCACGTTCAGAGGCAGGAATACAGTCTGAAAAAGACAGTGATCGATGGATCGATGTAAGCAGTATAACGTATATAGTATGTAGTCATCATGTTGACCCAGTACTGGTAACTCCTGTGGGCACTTGGAAAAATGTTGTACAAGTTGATTCAAGGTTGGTTTCATTTTTGTACAATAATCGATGAAATTCAACTTCTTATGATTTATGGCATCATAACTGCATCACATTGCACATAAGACATTTTTGACTTTTCTCTTCTTCTAGCCATGGTTGTGCTGTTTCCATAGAGGTGCAGGATTTTATATTGCAAATGAGCCCACAGTGAGTGAAAACTGGGTAGGAGCAAAAAACACCCACAAACTACCAGGGGCTCTGAGGGTCAACTATATCAGCAATTAGTAGTTAGCATCAGAGGACTGATTGGACACTCTTTTGCAGAAAACTTGTGGTTCCCTCCATATAGAGTGTCTATGCTAAGCTACAGTGCTAATCTTATATATCTAGTATACAGACATGAGAGTGGAAGTCTTCTAATCTTATTCTGCAAAAAAGAAAAAAGAGCATATAAAAGTGTCTTATGCTGTTACTCTAATTAAAGTTTAGCTCGTAACAATAAAACATTTGGAGTACCTTATTAAAAAGATATCGGATATTCAGTTGTGATTATGAAATATCAATGGCAGGTATTAGTTTTCCAGCTATCTCCTCTCTACTTCCAACCAGTTCAGAATATTTACAGAAAACTTTAGTTTCTGTCTGGAATATCTAAAACTAGTAGTTATGTAAATCTGGACTATTCAAAGGAACACCAGAGATGTCTTGAATTTCAGTTACTGTCATTTCTTTTAAGGCATCTGTAAAGTCTTTAAATTTGGTTTGTCCTGAAAAGGTTTGTTTGAAGACGTAAAAATAAAAAGGTTTGAGTTTGCTCTAATTGCATGTCATGTATCTACAAATACATTCTGACACATTGTAATTACACCTGTCAAAATAATTCAAGCTGCAATGACAATCTGACGAGTAACAACCACAGCAGTCACATCGTCATGAGGCATACATGAATGTGGATATCTGCGAAAAATAAAACAGTGTAATTATCAAAACGTCAAAACTCATTTGTATGAGACAGAAATGTAATTAGAGACAGTCGTTTTCATTGTATTAGCTCTATTAGCTCAAAACTGTTTGCCATAAGTTACATCTTTCACACTAACATGGTGATGCAGCTTTTCCACTAACAGTTCAGTGGGGAAATAAAGCAGCACAGCATTTATCATGAGTGTGTCTTTTCTTTAGTGCATAAACAGGATGTGAGCAAATTAATGAGTTCACGTTTGGTGGAAACAAACTGTGTAAAACCACAGGCAGGAATTTCGATGAGCGCTGGTCACACATGGGGCAGCTACCTCCAGCAGCAGCTGACAGGCTCCAGGCTGCTGCAACATTAAAGGATTAGCTTTCTGAGCTGCTAATGGACGCTTTCAGGATGGGTTCAGACACAATATGAGCTCTTCTGCCTTCCACACAGACGGGGACAAGCTCCAGGCCAAACTTAGACGAATAAATGAAAGAGACGTTATTCTTGTTCAAATGCCTATAAGTGGTTTTAACAAACCGAGGACAGAATGTTGTGATTCGACAGCCAAAGGAATGATGCAGCTTTTAATATCCACTAAGTTTTTGTACGTTCTGTAAGCACAGAACTTGTTCACATATGAAAAAATATGAACTGAAATAGGATTAAAGCCACTTGCAAGCAGCTTTGATCAACACCTGTGATATTCAACCCTCTGAACCTCAAAGCAGTTTCTTTCATTTTCACTCTTATCGGTGGATTTCATACTTAGTTTTCTCCATTCTTTCTATTGCATATTGTTTTGTTCATTTCTAAAGCTGTACTAGTATTTTTTTGTATTAATTCTCAGAACTCAGCCGTTTTAAAAGGTGTTTTGTTTTTTAAATCTTGTCACATTTTCACTCACTGTGGGGTCACTTTTCACTTTAATATAAAGTTCTGTACCTCAATGGAAACAGAAAAACTACGGCTAGAAATAGAGCAAACTTAAAAATGTATTTTGTGCAGTTCCATGTTGTTATAATGCCATAAATAATAAAATGATTTATTATTAGAATTTCTTTAAATATTAATTTATTTTACATTTAAGAAAAACCTAGAATCAACATGTACAACATTTTTCCAAGTGCCCACAGGTGTTATAGAATAAATAAATACTGGAGACACAAATGTTGACTCTACATATTATAGATTTTTCACTACTTACATTTTAAATGTGTTTCCATACTTGTGTCTTTGCTGCTCTGTGTAAACACTGCCTGCAGTTCAACAGAAGAGTTCCAGAATTTTTGTCACGTGACTGTTGATCACAGCTGGGTCAGTAATGGCTTCATCATAGTGATGAAGGGCATACACTTGTTTGTTTTTTACAGATTGGGGTTTAATCCAAGGGTTGGATTTTGGCAAACTTTTAAATGAGACATATAGAAAAATGTGGATGAAATATCACAATATTAAGCTTAGGTTTGGTTTCCCAGTGAAACAACACGTCACAGCTGAGTGATTCAAGGAATGTCAAAAAAAGTCAAATCTGACACGTCCTTCCTTCCTTTACAGTTTTTGGCTATAAAAACTGGTTTATGTTGGTGATGTTGCCTTCCAAACCTCCCAGCAGTTTTAGGTTCAGCTATGAAAACCTTTCACATAATCTTACACAACACTGATCACAGTTCACTGAATTCATTTCTAACAGTGTAAGATTCAGTAAAATCTGTGTTCGACCAACTTGTAAAGCTAGAACTGTTTTTTCATTTGTCACTCTCATGCAATTCCACAACCAGCATGAACCATGACACACTTGTAGCTGCCTCTGATAAAAGGCCTCCCATACACGCTGATGCTAATGAGAAACAAGCGTACCATCAGCCAAAGAAAGCCGCCTATTCTTCTAGTCGGTTCCTTCAGCTCGGCTCGAAGCTGTAATTTAGCAGAAGCAGAGCTCACATGTGAAGCCGCTGAGACGTGGATGTCATGTGAGCTAAAACTGGGGAGGATAAACAGTGTGGTTGCATTTAAGGGCGACAACAGCTGTGATTACTTTGTGCAGACAGGGGTTGTAATTTAGTGTCACTGACTGTTTGTAATGGTTAGCAGACAAATTTTCAGTAGCTGCACGTCCAATGTGTGTTTAACAAATACACTGTATGCACATTACATCTTTTTATTACAGATTTTTAATAAAAGGATAAAGCTGATAATATTTATTACTACTGTAAATCTTTAAAAGGGTCTGGAAATATGTTTTAAATGTTTTGCTCATGTCACTCAGACTCCTTCAGGAGCAAATAGAGGGGTTGTTGGGTTTTTTTCAGTGCATATCTGGTACGTTACACTGTAAAAAACAAAAAACTAAAAAACAAACAGTTTAAATCTAGCAGCAAGGATGCCAGAAGAAAATGTGTTCATAACGGTGGAATACTGTCACATTAAAAAAAACTGTAAAAACTATTAACATAATTTCAAATATCTGTTTTAAAAAGATGATTTTTATCTGATTTAAATCCATTTGATGGTGACACATTGCAAAACAACAAATTACCATTTTTAAAATAAAGATTTTTGGACATTATTTACAGGTCTGGCCGTTTTGTGTTTTTACATTTGAATGAATTCTTTTTTTCTGTGATGTAAGCAAACAGGGAAAACCCAGAAAACAACAGTTGAATGTTATTTGCCTTTTTTCAGTTCTTTCCGTCAAGTAACAGCAAACATCTGTAAAACATCATTTTTTAGCTGATATAAACACAGTAAAACTGTGCAATTTTACAGTTCACACATTAAAAAAGAACAAATTGTTATTAGTATTAAACATGCAAATGTTGTATGTTGAACCTTATTTACACTTTTGGGTCATATTTTTTAGGGTTAACATAAAAATTAGTTGTTGTTTTTTTCTGTGATTTTACGAGTTATAATCTGAAAACAAATAAAAATCTGTAAAATAACAGTACATTAATCCTAAAATCTTTACAGTGTAGGTGAGCATTTACTGCAGCAGGGAGGTGTATGTAGGCCAGAACCTAAATACACAACAACATGTGTGCTCATTCTAATGAAGGACCAGGTCACGAATTGTCCACTGATGTGTTTTTGGACAACAGCTGAGCTCAGCAGCACAGAGGAACATATCAGACTTTAGATACACAGACAGCACTTGTTAGCAAAAAGGTAACATTCATTTCATCTTAATTATAATAAACCTGTATTGCATTTTGGCTCCCTTGTCTGCCCTTCAAGCAGATAATAATACTTTCAGTTGCTGTGTTTTGTTGCTGTGGGTCATAAATTGCATTTACCTAAAAGGCCCTCTGAGACCATACTTCATCTTTGGTTGTGACATCTGAACGTGATCAATCTGCTTTATAACAAATACATTTTTCATTTGTTTAAACCTGCATTAACAGCATAGGTGACTGCTTGGGGTCTGCAAAGAAAGCTGAAAACACATATATAGGATCGTCTTATGAAGATGATACACCAAAAAATCTTATCAAGACCTGCTGATGTACACATTCTGAAGAAGAAACTACATCTCAGTCATTTAACTTTTGGCCACTAGAGTGAATCTGTCCAGCATTAAATGTTCTTTCAGGTCTGTTTTTGGTTTCCACCATCCCCTGAGGGACTATCTGACTGTGTAGCAGCTAAATGCTACTTTAGTACAGTAGTGCAGGTAACATATGTTGGATTATCAGAGCTTTTTCACTGAAAAACAGCTGCCTGCTGCAGCTGGAGAGCAGCGAGAGTGAACTAACCTAAAGTTGTGGGTTGTAAAGCCACAATATTGAGCTGAAAGACACTAAAATGCTTGGATTGGCTGAGAGGAACTGCAGTCAAGTGATAATTCTCTGTAGGACTCCTTTCACATTTCACATCACTTTATTCTTTGTTAACCCTTTGAAAACCCAAAACCCACCGGTGGGTTTAAAAGACACATTTTTATTAAAAATATGGTCAAAATTATCGAAGCCAGAAACTACAAAAAAAGATAGAATCATCAGATGTTCAGCTTCCCAAACCTTCAAAGCTTAAAGCTATGATATTTCATTAAAATCACAGTATTCTAAATGCCTCACTCAAAAATTTGCCAAAAATAAACCAGATGCAAAAACCAGACAAACAAAAGAATCTGCATTCTTTGGTGCAACCATAAAACCATTAGGGACTCAACTGTGATCACCAGTCATCTGGGAAACATTCAGGGACTTAGAGAAACATGTAATCAAAGAAATTCAACGTTTTTGTTTTGTATGAGTTATGGCTTTTTAACTTTGTTAAACTGCACAAAAGACACTTCTGAGTTCTCTCTCCTTCTAGTCATGGTTGTACTGTTTCCATAGAGGGGCAGGACTTTATATCGCAGTGAAAAATGAGTCCACAGTGAGGAAAAATGTGACAGGAGCAAAAAGCGCCAGGAGTTCAGAGGGTTAATACACAAAATAAGAGTACAGCGTTAAAAATGAAGCAACAGAAACACTATGCAAAAGAAAGAATGCAGAAAACCAGGTATGAAATCCACAGATAAGAGTAAAGATTAAAGCAAAAACTGGCCAAGCTGAATGAAGTCTAATGAAAGAATCTCTGGCTCAAACGTAATCATTCATTATGTTCTGTATAAATAAACATTACTCGTGGCATCAGGCCAAACTGCTGGAAACTGCCAAGAATAAATGTGAACTGGACTATTTGGTAAATTCACTGGTAGGTGAAGTTAAAGGAAACAGCACTTCCCATGTCCATAATGTGGTGTAACTGGTGAATTAAAGAAGACATTACACAGTCCTCATTACACATTTTTTGGTATCATAAAGAACACTGTGAATGCTGTGAGCATGTAATCTAATGCAGCTGTGCTCTACTGAGTCATTTACACAAACAAGTGGTCTGAGACACTTCCGGTGATGAGAAGAAAAAACTGCGAGAAAGGAGCTATTTTCCATGGGGTCAGGAGACGGAAGTGACTTACTGTCTTTAGGGGCAACAGGGCTGGATGTTCCACCCGCCGAGGTCCTTCCCACCGGGCTGGAATGTTTGGGCCCACGGCCAGGGATTTTCAGTCCACTGGACTTGAGCATGTTCATTCTACAGTAGCAGGGAGACGCCGGGACCTGAGAGCTCCTCCCTGGTGATAAAGGCTTCTGGATCAGGCACTAGATGAGGGAGTGGTGGCTGTCGCTTTCCATGTTTAGCTGCAGGGAGGAGAAAGGAGGGATGAGCCTGGACAGAAGATAAACTAACTGAATGAGTTATAATGTGAGTTTGCTGCTTGTGTGTCATCAAACCTCCAAGTCTGAACCAGACTGTTGAAGTAGAACAAGAGCACTTCATTCTACTTACACACTTTCAGCTTTGTTCATACTGTCGGAAATGTGCTAATTGAACTGCTGTTAGAGTTTTAAAGGTCTCATTTTGTGCCTAATTTTGAGCAAATGAATAGAAGTCTCACATTTGTCCAGAATGTGTTTTTCAGTTTTAACAAAGATGGTTTATTTGATTATGACTGTATAAGTCCTGGTTTTAGTCTTGTCTGTTCTAAACAGGCTGTTTCAGTGTCTGTCCACACCCCCTTCAGGAAGAAGACTCTCTCTGTTTGACAGTGCAGAGCAAAACAGTTGACTTTAGTAAAACATGGGAGACCAGGACTTTGTAACACTTCTGTGTTTGGTGAGTTTGTTAGACAATGTTGCAGGTACAAAATCAGTATTTCAGCAGTGCAGGGCCACAGTTGGACATGGCTCCGAAGTGACTGCTTGTTAAACATGAGGTCTTAATGGTCATTTCAGTCACTATTTCATCCTTGTTCTGTTGTCTGACAACAGTAACAGAAAAATGTGTGAATGAGAACAGCTTTATATGAAATTGGGCTATATATAAATACAGTATATGTGAGCACAGAGAGCAGGAGAGAAGCTAACAGATGTAAACACCCACCCAGTCCTTGTTTATCAGTGTCAAATCTGTCTTAAAGTTTCCATCATCTCTGAATGTTCCTTAGCTTTACAGTTTTCACAGAGATCTGACCTGTGAGCGTACAATCACAGCTAATGCTAATGTTAGACACATTAGCTGCACAACATGCTAACACTAGAGATTTTCCTATTGTCGTAACACTGCCATCAATAATAAAGTAATCCACTGGGTCTTCAGTTCCATAGATGCTGGTAGTTCATGAAGACTCTTGTGTTCACTCTTGCAGCCAACAGCAGAACATTTGTCGTTTTTTTGTATTTTGTTCATGGAATCGGTAGCTGTTTACAAAATAATGCAAAATAATGCAGGAGTGTTCATCCAAAGGTCTTAAAATCATCTGTGCAACTTCCAGTCTCATCATGACTTGGACTTTGCTTCATTTTATACTGTGTACTTACTTCATACCTGTGCAAGGACTCATACAGTATTTTACCAATGAGGAACAAGTAGATAAATCTGAGCTGTTGCAAGAGATTTTTGTCTTTTTCTTTTTGTAAAACACTGGACATTTCTGATTCCACAGGCCACTGAAAGTCAAACAATCCAAGAAGGAAAGATCACATTTTGGTTTAAAAATCTGAACACTATTGCCCACAGAGGGCCAAAAGTACATTAAAAATGCTGGTAACCACTGGCTTGTATGAAACCTTGGTCCTCTTAGGTGATTTTTTATGCAGCTTCCATTCATACGACTGGTCATCCTGGGATTTCATGGCATTTAAGAATCTGACATACTCCACATCCCCAGTTAGCAGCAATAATAGAGGGAGGCTTTATGAGGAGCAGAAGTAGAAACAACACAGTGAAGAATCACTGTAAAAAACAACTAAAAAATAAAGTCATTTCAAGAACTTTTTCTATTAATTTTACAGATTGTTTTCTGTATTTTTGAAATATACAAAAATATCAGTAAAACTACATAAAATGTAGAGCAGACTGTAAAATGTCAAATACCATTAACCAGTAGTAACAGAGAACAACCATAAAGTCTCTATTTTACTGAAGAAAAGTGACATTTTTGACATAGAAAGATACAAATTCATCATCATTTCACTAATATGTCCTCATTTAATCGGTTACATTTCAGTTTTATACTGTATTTTTATATATTTCTAAAATTAGATAGAAACATTAGAAAGACAAAAAATACACATGACCACATGTAACATTACGGCTAGGACCTGGAATTATTACAACTTTGGAGAAATGAAAGCATTTTTATGAAGTGGTTATTTTACATTATGTAACAGTATTTGGGGGCACTTTCTTTTACAGTTTTTTACGTTGTACTCTAAAAAATTATGTTATGGCTTAACAAAAAAAGAAATACACAACAGTTAACATTAATCTTTTTGAGTTACTTCTAATGACATTATGTACAACCAACAAACTAAATTCACTTGGAGGAATTAGCTATTCCTCTACAATAAGGTATTTTTAATTATCAGTCTTAACCATGTGAGATTGTCCAGGTATGTTTAGTAGGAAGGGGAGTGGACTCTGAACTCAAGATGAAGACAAATCAAGTTATCAAGCTAATTTCATGAAGTTACCTCAACTAACACAGAAATATGAGTTTAAAGTACAAACAATATTGAGCTGATCCAGTTATCAACATTAATATGTCAAGTCAGCAACATCAAAACAATGTTTGCAACTAAATCAGTCAATTAGCATTTTTATATTGCAGTGATGGGAATAGATCCCTTAAACACTACTACTACTACTTGTCCTACTGCTGCTGCTGCCTTAGTGCCACTGAGCAAACATGGAGCATCTCATTGACTATGAATTAAACATGGCTGCACAGAGAAACTCCCACAGATCATAGCTGGCATCATGTCTGGGTTCAGTCTATTTCTGATAGTAGTTGCATAAGTTTAAGCATCCAGCTGCACAATCTAAAGGGTGTTATCATCATTACATGTGTCACAGTTAATTTATTATTAATAATAACGTCTCAGTGCTTTATATATCCTTTCTTGGTCAACTTATCAATTTAAGCAGAGCAATAATATGACTGAAAGCCAATGTAGGCCGGTGCCCAAGTGGAGCATGGCCTACAAATCATGGCCCAGAGCCCATTAAGAAGATATAATGCTGTTATAGCTACAATAAACAACGCACATCTGGCTGAGGATTTTAAACTGGACATTAGGAATTAGAAGAGAAAGCAGCCAGATGTAAAGCTCAGCTCGTCTTTCCTCTTATTTACACTCACCCAGGTGATGAAAAAAGGGAGGTTTTCATTTTTAGAGCAATCAATCACACTATCATACCCCAAACCAGCCGGGAATGATGGTAAATGAAGTAAAAACAACCAAACAATAAGGCCCCTGGGTGACTGATGGCTGGTGGCTTTTCTGCATCAAGGCCTGGATTCGGTTTTTTTCCAATCGACACCTGATTTCAGTGAAAACAGGCTGGAAGGATGATATAATGCGCACCTTAACAAAAATGTAACACAACCCCAGTTTGATCCATTGTTGTAGCGACTGCGGCAACGTGGTCTAGACTGTCCTTCACTTCCACCCTCTGCGGGCTCAACCTCCGACTGAAAATGGCACAAAAAAGCGCAAAAACGCACGAAAATACTCACCTTGCTGTGTGAAAATTCTGCGTCCGAGGAGGCGTCGGGCAACTTTCAGTGTCCTGCCGGGGGTAGAACAGGGGGGATTTAGCTGCTGCCACTCCCTGGGATGCAAATATGGATGCTGAGCAGAAACTGAAAGGGAGAGTCAGCGTGGATCAGCGGATGATGGCAACAGCAGTCAGCAGCGCGCCGGTGATGGTTTTAGCATGTAGCCTGCCGGTTCACTTTCCAGCAGGAGGATGATGAAGGCTGAAGCGGCCACAAGAGAGAAGATAATCGGCATATATGGCTGCTTCACAAGCCGAACTCTGGCTCACAGCTCCGGAGCGTCTCCGAGACGAAACTCAGCATTAGGAAAAGCAACTTTTCCGCTGGTTAAACGCGAATTCCCAGATATTTCTTAGGGCCTCTTCTCTTCTCTTGTCGGTGTTCCCACAGTAGCGTGGATTTGTTGCCTCCCTCTGACTCAACCCACCGGCTACACTGAACAAAGGGGCTGGGAAGCAGAGCCTCCTGGGGGAAAGATAGGGCAGACTGCTCATTTCTGTGACGAACAACGTTTGAAAATATGCCAATTTAAGCTGAACCGTGCTTATCTGTCAGAATAAGTGACTCACAAAGCATTATTCAGTGCTGTTTCCAATCACTTGGGCTACTCTAATATTCGGCATGAATAAAATCCCCAAAGCAACACTCTCGGCACTAATATTGTACATTTAAGAAGCTTCTCCTTGTGTTCTTTCACCGCCTTTTACAGGGCACGTACACCGAGGAGAATCGCGCGTAAAAGTTAATTTTTTCACAAATAAAGCGTTGTTTAAACCATTATACATATGCCGAATTGCAAAGACGTATCTCATGCTTCAAAGTCAGATTCAATCATTACAAAGCGCCATATACTTTTACAAGAAAGTAAGAAAACCTTAAATAGAGCAAATTCTAAGTAGAGTTTGGTGTCTTTGAGGCCGACCACCGGCCAGCTGTAGGTGCAGACTGCACACAGGCAGGTTTGAGATGTCTGAAACATATTGTAAGTATGAAGGAATGATAAGGCCAGCCGTGGGCAACACGTGAACCCTGTGACATGCGTGGGCACTTCATTCTCATAATTTTCTGATAGAGTGGGCGGGTCAGACCGGTTCGTCTGTTTTTCAGGCTGGATTCAAAGCGCCCTGATTGGTCGGTACACCTAAAAGTGGACTTTAAAGACGCTGTGATTGGTCAGCTTGTCTGCAGCTGGGAGGGTCCAGGTTTGACAGCTGGACCGCGAAACAGAGACCTCTGCTGCTGCACCGAACACACTGTTCCAGTCCAACAGTGTTTCTGTAAGATTCCAACAGGACAGACACCATTTCATCCAAGCTCACAATTATTCAATGTGTTTTTGTCTCACAGTTTGTTCTGCAGATATTCAGAGACTAGAAAAAACACTGGAATAGTTCATTTACAGGCTTTTCAGAAAGACGTGAGAGTTTATTGATAACACCATGAAACTACACGCTGTAAGTTTCTCTTTAAAAAGAGACATATTTATATGTTTAAGGCTCCTTTCAGTGAAAATCCAGTTTTTGACCTTGTTAACACGCTCATACAGTGTTTTCTATATGCTGGATATGCTATATGCACATCATGAGCCAAAGAAGCAGTCAACACCATCCTTGAGCATTTTCACCTTGAATCTTGAGACTGTTTACAGTCTTAAAAATACTGATTCAGACTTCCAGGTTTTTATACTTACTTAGGCCTTCTGCATCATTATTGATCTTCAGAATCAGTTTCCAGTCTGTGTCAGTTTAAAAAGAATTCAGTAAATACAGTGTGTTGCTGCACAGTTTCAGATTTTGTTGTTATTTAGGACTCAAAACTAAATTCTGTAAAATATTGTTCTGGCTGAATTTTGAGAATTTCATATGTTTTCAGTCTTGGTGGTATTATGACCCCTGGATGTTCCTGTAGGTGTATATATATGGATGGATGCATTTTTCCCACTAAAATGCAGTCTTTGGTCAACATTTCATCAACTTTTGAGGCTCTAATCATCAGTAGAATTTGACATGTGGCAAATTATTGTAATAAAAGGTTCCGATTTTTTACTATTTTGACAAAATGGTGATGTGGACTCACTGGTAGGAGAACTGGTGTGTATATGGATCTATATGTTGTCGTTGTATGTGCAAAGTTAAACGCTGCTTCTGTTTGTCTTCATGTTGAAACTGAACAACATATGGGGCTTATTTTGTCAAATACATCATGTCAAGTGCTGTAACAACAAGACAAGCAACAAAAGAAAAAAATGCAGAAGAGTCCTGAGTGGATTTATGTTCCATTTATTTGCAGAAAGGAAATTCTCAAAAGCCATTTCAGTGTCTGTTGGTCTTAATGTTTGTATTGTCTTCTCCTCCTCATAGTAGTTGGAGTTGCAGTGGTGACACAACACTAACAGATATCATAGGATGGACTTTATTACATCACATCCTGCTCATCTTCATTCTTGTCAATGGTGAATCCAGCCTCCACTTGCTGTCATCTGATTGGGGGTGAAAATACAAAAACTCATAGATCAGAAAAATTCTTCAGCTCTTAAAATTCAGCCAAAATATTTTACAGAACTTAGTTTTGGGTCCCAAATAACAAATGAGTAAACAAAATCTGAGACCTGAAATGACACTGACTGACCCAGTTCAAACATGTACACCCGAATTATTCCAATATTACAACCTTATGCCTTATTTGAGTAGTTTTACAGTTTCTGAGAAGAGCTGTAGGTGAGCTGGTGTGCTTGAGCTGCAGGTGGATCAAGACTTCATAGATCTGCACATTCTAAAGGAACAAACGATGTAGAGTTACATCTAAAGCATTTTAAGGCAGAAAGGGATTATTATTTTAAATAGAAATCTAAATTATTATTCATACTATTAAAAATATGAAACTTTGGTAAATATATGAGTTTTTAGGGGTTTAATAAATGACCAGAGAGTTAAGTTACAATCCAGAGCAGAATTTATGCTGCACTGCTTTAACTCTTGAAACCACATCCCAGGAAACGGCACACAGTTCAAATATATAGATACTGTGGAAACAAAAGTAGTAAATGTGAATATAAACAGTAAAATATGATATGAGCATCACAAAGCACACAGAAACACCAATCTTAGCAGCCTGCACTTGACCATACAATCATTGTGATTGTCAGAGGAAGCAGGTTTTTGTGTGCCAAACTTTCCTCTGACTTTTATTCACATTTGGGAAACAGTTTTGTCATTTTATTAAGTGGTGGCCTCTGGTGAAGGGAGCAAGACTTCAATAACTGATACAGAACGAGGAGTGTCATCTAAGCAGCATGGAACATTCAACTTTGCACAAACGTTACAAAATGCAATGCAAAAAATGCAAAAGTGAAAACAGAGCAGTTTAAAAAAGCAACTGTATGCTGCAGTTTCCACTATTCACCACTAGATGTCACTAAATAGCAGTGAAGGAGTCAGATATGTTAAAGTGAGACTGAGCAAAGAATGAGGAAAAAACAAACCATTTTTCATTTGTTTAATTTTTAGTGTTACAAATCAATGTTTTCTTACTGTACTTCATTCACACTATACAATGGGATTCAATGCTTCAATGTGAACACTGAATCTGCAACACTTGTAACACATTTGAAACGTTTGTAAAGTTACTCAAATACATACATTTGTTAACATGCTTTTAGTGTTGGAAAGGATGGAAGGTGGCACCAAAATCAAAATCATGTTCCTCATTGTGAATTATTTTCTTGTCTGTAACTTTTATTGTGGCAAGTTGAAAAGTCAAACAACAAAAACATCAAAGTTTGTTTTTTTTAAGGGAAAGAAATGTTTTGATGGCAAAATCCCACATCTAATTTATTCTATCTCCCCATATTATGGAGCAAAAAACTTAAAAATACATAGCAGAATTAAAATGGCTGGAGCTGCTGGACCACTATGCCGCTGACGATATGCATACATGAGATTTTGCCAGAACGAAAAAGTTTATTTTAAAAGTGTCAGAAAACCTGAATGTGATAGAAAAGCACAGTGGTGGGGATTGAAGTCAGTACAATATTGTACAAACTATATTAGAAATTAAACAAACTAATCAAAAATGTACAATTTAGTGATGTTGTGTCCATATGTTAACCAAAAAGAGGGTAAAGGGGAAAATTCACCATCTATTATGTGTAAATGGTCTGATCCACCAGTATATACATCAATCAGGCATAACTTTATGACCACCTGCCTAATATTGTGTTGGTCCCTGCCTATGACCTTATGTGGTCCAAAATGCTCTGAACCATTGGGCATGGACCAGAGGACCTCTCAGGGTGTCCTATGGGGTCTGGCACCAGGACCAGGGCAGTGGATCCTTTGGGTGCTCTGGCTTGTGCAGTGGGGCCTCTGTCAATCCAACTTGTTCCACTGCATCCTCTAGATGCTTGATCAGAATGAGCTCTAGGAAGTTTGGAGGTCAAATCAACATCTTGGGCCATTGTCATGTTCCTCCAGATGTTCCTGATTGGTTGATGTTGTTGCCATGTGGTGGGGGGCATTTTCCTGTGGGGGTAGACCAGTGACATTTGGGATTTCCATTAGCATGAGGGAGTGTGTTTGTTCTGGGACAATGTTTATTTGGGTGTCTAAGTCTCATCAACACGGATGT
>OMNN01028079.1:0-33058 GCA_900302755.1 Chromis chromis
TGGGGGGTCGAGGGGTTTAGTGGGGCGGTCCAAGCACGCTCAGCGAAAATATGCCTCATGCACTCGTTGAACTTGGGGCCTGCGCAGGCTTCTCTCAAGGTTACAGGAGAGGCCTGTGCAGAGAGGAGCAGGAGAAAGAAACCATGCAGGAGTAGTCGACACGCAACAAGGTTTCCACTGGACCCGATTTTCCTGCTGCTTTTATTTTCTGAAATGTTTTATCCCCCCATTAATGCTGTGTAACCATTAAAAACTTGTGCCAAAACATTTTATACATCTACTTAACAGTACCTCAACCACGCATTAGGTTTCTGAGTCAGTGTCTGTTGCTCGGATAACAGAAGCAGCATGCGATCGCCTTTGACACCAGGTTTCCTTCCCTCCTCGGAGGCTGCCGGGACTCGGGCCATGTATCCGCTGCCGCACCCCTGAGCCCTCGACCACACAAAGGTAGGAAGCGGCCGTCGGAGCGGGGCGCATTGTGACGAGGCCACTAAATCACCTCTCGTTTTATCCACCGCTATTTACGAACATTTCACCAGAGGAAATCATAAAGACAACAAGGCCTAGTAAATATATCTGAGGAGGTTCGCTGGAAAGAAGGGAGGCTATTAGCTAATTAAACTGCATAGATAGCAACACTTTTATGAGTAAAACCTTAAGACAGTGACACATTCACAACACCTGCACAGTTCAGTCTAATGTAATTTAGTTCAACAGCGCTGCAACAAAGACAGCTTTCCTAGTAAACATTAACTTTTTATTGTTGAAACTGTGTCACAGAGATGCTGATTCATCCATGCTCATCCCTCAACTTTTGAGGTCATAGTTTATAATGATGTCAGAGAAATTAAGTAGAATTTTTTAATCTGCATGACAATTCAAACTGAATATTAGATCCATCCATTGTACCAAAATCTCTCTGACAGTCTCAGAAAGGTTTAACACCAGTAATTCACAGCTGAGATTATACAACTGTCATGATTATGTGTCCACCCACTTTATAATAGGCGATTGATTAGATTATTTTAAAATCATAAATCACTGCAATGCTCTGTAATTGCATGTGTCCTGGTGCACAGCATTTTGGACTGTGAAGTCAGTATGTCAGCGAAGAATGTCAACATGGCACTTGTGCTTCAACAACAACTTGCGTTTGACTTCACCCTGACAGAAAGGGGTCAAAGGGCAACAGGTAGTAAACACTCAGCTAAATGAATTGGTCACTTTGCCTTTCCCCAAGAATTAGCAGGCCATTAGCACCTCGTAAAAAGGCCACTTCTCTGCTTTACAACGGCTTAGGCCTGCTTTCGTACAAACAGCCAAGCAAAGTGATTCAATGCTACGACAGAGTGAGGGAAACAGGGTATATAAAAGCAAAAGGCACAGAGGACTTATGTCTACATAGCCTACTTCAATGCATATATTTCACTTTGATATAAGCTTATTAAAGAGACCAAAAACATTTCTTCACAGTCAATCTCAGCTAAGTTTAAAAAAAACAAATTAGCATAAGATGAAGTGGGTCATTCTCATGTCTTGATTAAAGTAGGCCTCAGCTTTGCCCAAGTGGCCAAGCAGCAGACTGCAAGTTCAGCTTTTGCGCGCTGACGGCCTTATCGGGGGCCTCTTTCGTAAACAAGAGGAGGAGGGGAAAAAAATAGCCCCATCCGACATAATAAAGGGAGCATCAAAGCAGCTATAGAAGAGAATCAGTCGCAGTATTAGACGCCACTTGGGGTTGTCAACGTGATGGCTTAGATGTCACTGGAGAACATCTCCATGGATGTAAAGCGGGCAAACAAATTAAGAGGGATGAGCTCGCACTTGGTGGATTAGTTTTAGATTCGTGGGGACAACTCAGAGCCAACGGAGAGCAGAGAGAACACAAGTCTGTCAAAGCTGTGAAGACAACCACAGTAACTAAAGCACCTTTGCATATTTGCTCAAAAACTACTGAAGTTAAAGCATGTTGCTCTATGTAAGACTTACTGAGGAGATATTTGACCGAGAAGGATCTGAGGTACATAACAAACCGGCTCGACTAGACAGAGCACTTGTCATTAATGAAGATTGCAACATCATTTCCCTTAGTTAACCTTGGCAAAAGTAGTACAGTATGTTCTGTAAACTCAACTGTATGAGTGTGACGGTTTGTGAATCCTTATGTATCCTCAGCATTAGCCCTGCAGCAAGCTCAGTGTCATCAGCACTGCAATAAAAAGGGTGTGGTGCAGGTAGGCCTTATAGACAGGAGACTATGGACATGGACTGTGTTTATGTCAACAATGGCGAATGTTTGAACTGAATTCTCGTCTCTCACGAGTAGCTGGGACAATCCCTACAAGACTTTGATGCACCGATGATTCCAACAGTTGAACTTCACTCCTGACTGCAGGGACTATTACAGCACAGGGGCCTGAGAGCCCTGAGCCCAAGACACTCAGCAATCCATATGTGAGACGATGCAAGGGTATTTTTAGGCCAGCGCAATTTCCCTGTGACACATTTACTGCGAAGGACCTCAAGAGTGATAACGTGCACAAACTGCAGTCTGCCGAGGAGAGTGGCAGCAATACTTGGAGCCACAGGAGACACAGGCCAATTAATGCCAAGAAGTCCTCTGAGTGCAGCCCTCTGTATAATCCCAAAACCTACTTTATGGGGAACACTCCCCTCTTGCACTGATGTGTGGCTCATTAATCACATTTCATATCAAACGCCTATCCCTTGCCACAAATATTCATTCCCAAAACTCAAAACTATGTATGTCAAACACTCCTCTTCACCCAGCACGAGCCACTCAAACTTTGCACAATCGATTACCAAGAAAGAGAGAGGGGCTGCTTAAAGTGTTAACATGTATATTGCTGGAAAAATCCTCTGAGATGTGATGCTTTTTAGTCGAGGCACCTCCACACTAGTGTTTCTGCGCTACCACGTGAAAAGACTGAAAATACACTCATGAAAGCAGCTTGCCAACATCATTAAAAGAAGAAAAAAAAAAGTATGATGGTTTTAACTTCAATTTAACCAATGCCACTTAAAGCCAAGCTCTCAAAATTCTCGCTCAGCACGCAGAACTGGCACTTGAGACATGAAAGGGCAGCTGCGACGTTTGGTTTACATTATATCTTAGTGGTTTCCACATTGTGGCCAGGGGATAAGCATCAGGAGAGGTTTATCTCTGTCACAGTGCTCTATGGAATATGTAAACACTATGTGTAATCAGTGCTGCAGTGAAATGGAGTGCAGGGGGCGGGGGGGTGTGGGAAAGTGAAGTGCTTTAGGAATAAGTCGCCATCTTACACATTGAGCTCAAGGAAAGATAAGACTTTGGAGGCAAAGCTGCAGAACCTCTAAGCCTGTATGCTGCATTTTTTTAAACAATATACTGTGTTTCGTTTAGTAAGAGGAAAAAACGTTTGAATTTATTTTCAAATGAACAAAATAAGCATATCTCGTGCAAGTAGTATTGTTAGTAGCTTAGTGTTAACTTTCACTTTGCTGAGGACCTTCACTCTCATCTATTCTCATCTCATCCGTCTCTTGGCTTAACTCTGTGTCTTTGTCCTCGTCATCCACCCTGTGAGGCAGCGGCGCTCCTTTTTTGTAGAGGACGGGTACTCATTTTAGACGAAGAGCCTCTCTCCCGTCTAGAGCCCAAGTTTTA
This sequence comes from Chromis chromis, assembly GCA_900302755.1. NCBI lineage: Eukaryota > Metazoa > Chordata > Actinopteri > Pomacentridae > Chromis > Chromis chromis. Next base: position 3,674 of record OMNN01028079.1, read on the forward strand.
ATATGGTGTCCAATCAAAAGTGATTAAGCATCGCAGAGCACAAACAATGCTGGCCCTTAAATCTCTGGAACCCTCTTTCACTAGAGCGAATGAAAGAGCACTCTGTCTGCAGCAGCAGATGACAGACGTGCGCTTGAAGATAAGTCTTCTCCATGAGCCCTTATCCTAAGAACACCCGCCGTTCAACCAAATAAAGAAATAAATAAATACATTACAAAACGCCAAATACAACAGAATAGGAACCCACCTTAAAGACATCAGTGGGGAAGAGTGTTAGTAAAGGGTCCCTTTTATTACCTCGAGATGCTACCTAAAGCCAGTGGCACCAGACCGGCCGAGTTGAGTAAGTGAGCCACCACGGGTAACTCATCTGAAAGGAATTAAGTTAAGAATAGACGACAAACTCGGAGTCAAACATACATGCATGTACAAAGACGGAACGGCGAATAAAAGCCTGTTAATGCTCAAGCATGAACACAACTTCCAGCAATAAATCACTAATAAAATCAACCAGCTGCCCCAAGTGCAGTATCTTTCACATGAGAAATTTCCAAAAAAGTACATTTCCCACAAGTCATCATGTCTTGCACATAAATTACCAACAATCACAATGCATGATGTATGTGGCATGTAAGACAATACCCTGAACTAATGCATTAGATGCAAGCGGTTCCTGCAAGACACACGGCAGCACAAAGATTTAAAGAAAGCTGAATACTGGGGGCAACTAGCTAGCGCCAAGAGAATCCTGTTCTTACTGTGCCTTTTTTTTTTTTTAATGCCAGGAGCAAGAGTAGTGTTGCAGCTTGCAGTGACACAGCGGTTGGGTGAACGTTTCATGATTAATATAATATGAACATGAGACAGTGTTGCCCAAATATATGTTTTCAGCACATGTAATGCAATCCTACATTTGGTAAGATTCCATTAGTCGTTGGACTGACTGTAGGAAAAGATTGCCAAGATATAGTCATGTCTAGCAGAACATCGTTGAATGAAGAAAATACTTCAAATTACATGTTTACTCTGTTATATTAGCTAACATATAATTGTATAAGATTTCCAAATTTAGAAATATTACAACAACCAAAAGGCAGTATTAGGGGGGCTCTATTAGCCCATTTAAGGGATTCAATAACCACACGCACATGCAGACACATTAGCAAATTTGAAACAGAGAGAAGCAGACAAGCATCATCACTGAGAAGTCATGAGAGGGAGGAGCTGGCACTATGACAACAAGACATCAGCCGTCTGCAGCCTGCTGCCGTCAACAAGTCAGCATGAGCACTACCATCTGACTGGGCTTTCCTAACACTGCCCCCATGCACTCAGCCAAAACTAGCTATTGCTGCTGCTGTTACTGGCTCCTGCTTTCAATTTCACAAGAGTGGGCCAAGTAATGGCTTCAGCGTTTTGTGGTCTGCCGACACATATGGTCTGTGTAGCAAACCGGCTCTGTGTCCCCCGTCTCCCGCCTCACCCGTCCACCGTTCTAGGGGACGTGCAGGGAGATGTGGCCAGGGGGAGACAGACGCAACCCCAGGGGGGAGACAGTCACAGTTATGGGCGGACGTGTATGGGTCTTGTTATAGCTGCCAAGAGAATTGGGCTCCGTCGGGCCACCGCTGTAATCAGTGTATTGCGGCACAGTGGGGAATCAGCTAAATAGTACTTGTTTCTTCAAGGTTTGGGCCTTTTGGGGAAAAAATAACAGTGTAGGAGGTTCTCCAAAGTTACCACAGAAGTCTTACACTTGAATTTGATTTGACATCTATGTAATACGCTTTATTCAAACTGCTTTTTTCCATCAACTGGTTGGGTGCAGGATGAAAAGGCTTCTCTCGCAGACACTCTGGCAGGTATGACCATATGAGGAATCGAACCAGGGCCTTTATCATTAAAAACAACACTTCTTCAGCTGGTCTCAGGAATGACCACATTAACCTTCTCTTTTATCACTTACATCACCACTAATATCATCGCTGGTAGCGTGGCTACCGTTGCCCCCTATCTGGCTGCATGCCCTAGATGAAAGGTTATTTGCTCAAGTCACAGAGGCAGCTCCTTCGGCTTGCCCTTGTTGGGTTTCCTTATCTGAGTTTGTCTGGACAAATCTTGGACACAAAGCACCCATTTTGTGCTCCTCTCTGGAGATCCTGTTACAGTGTTCCAGACACGACGCGGTCCACCAGCAGTGCCTCTGGGAGCGCAGCGTTTTGGTGGGGTGACTGCGATTAGCTGCTTCCTCGACTCCGAGCATATGATACATGTGAACTCCTCTTACGTCTCCTGAGCGCGCTTTTGTGCCGCAATGGAGTAAAATGGGGGTCAAATGATGTCATGCAGTGAGAATTCAGATATAGAAACCCTCCCATCCCTGTTACCAACCAAAGAAAATATACAAGTGGATCCAACAGTGCTTCAGGATTCCCTAATGTCCATGTCCTGATTGCTGTAATAATTGCACTGTTGCTCAAGCACCTTCTGACATATTCCAAGTAATTTTTATGACATTTTTCTGTGAAAAACATAAAAACAATTTTGAATCAAAACATGAAATAACTGATTGTTGGATTTAACATAATACTACCCTCTCTGTCTGCTGTTTGTCAATAATACTACAGAAATAACAAAGTGTCTCCACCAAACTGTTGAGTCTGCGCATAGAGGTGCCTTGAGGATGATCTAGTGGCCTTATTCCTCCTGTTCTCCAGAAGGACAACTAGGAGAGAAGGGTGAGAGAGGCAGCAAGAAGGAGGGAAACGAGAGAATGAGAAAGAAAAGAGTAGTGTTCGCTGACCTCATTCTGACAACAAGCCCGGGAAGAGCCTTTTCATGGAACCATTTCGCAATAGCACTGTTGTTTATACAGGTGGTGGGTGAGTCGAGCAAGATATGCAGAGAGCATGCATTTTGCAACACCTCATTATGAATACTAAACACAAGCAGCATGTCAAATCACACAGGCGCACACACACACACACACACACACACACACACACACACACACACACACACACACACATACACAAACACTTTATCCCCTAGTTTCATTTTAGTTGTGACATTTGCAGGGAATGCGTCATTTTGGAGGCTGCGGCCAACGCGTCGCTCTCTGTTTAAATTTCAAAGTCAAGGTCCCTTTATGCAATCCAAGAGCTGTCAAACACTACTATCCTCTGGTATCGTCCAGTGAGTGCTCGCCTCCTGGAACGAACGCCTCTGGTTGGCTTGTGTGTTTGGCTGCGGGGCGGTCTCCTGCAACAACATCCACTTGGCCAGAGTTCAGCCCTGTGGAAGGCTACAATAGCCCAAAGGTGGCTGCCCAGACCATTGTTTATGCAACAGCACACTACTGGCAGGTTAAAGGGAAAGACCAGGACAGTAGAGAAATATGGAGGCTTCCTACCTGCACCAGAGTCACGCTTCTCTGTATACATAGTGGGAATGTTTATTATGAAACTCTATTTTTTCTCTTGCATAAGAGATTTTTTATGATTGTTTTTACCATCACAAAAGCAAGAATTAACTTATGCAACTTAATCACCTGCTTTTTAAAAACATCCTCTAGGAAATAACCTGCTGATGACAGTTTATTTAAACATATTGCCATGCAAGAATAACGCTATAAATAAACACCATATTTAAGGTAATGAACTGTAATTTTGGATTGTGTTTCTACACAGAGTACACTGTTGCAATGACACAAAATGGAAAACTGGCACCTTAACCAAAGCCACTTAAATTTAATGAAATCTCACGCAAACTAAACAGATTTTTATGCAGTTATTTCTGTAACAGTTGAAGCCTGAATACAAACCCATGCATAAGTTAATGTAGCGCCTATCTTATTTTCCCACTAACCAACGAGGTGAACCAAATCCATTATATCTCTGAAAAATGTGAAAAAAACGGATCCACACAACAGCTGTTTGGTAAACATACCAAAGTAATTGTTCCAAATGCCTTATTTTAACACAGATTAAATACAATTAGGGGCTGTTTATCTAATCACAACAAGTCACTCTGCCAAAAGAAAAACCTCTGTCATTCTTTCTAGCAGTTCTGCTCAGAGGGATTACAGCTGGAAATAGGGTAACTTTTTTTTTCAAATGTAGCTTCCTTATGTACAGGAAGGAACTTTTATACACAAACAAGGATATGCTCATTGCATAGCACGACTAGAGGGACAGAAAAAAATGGTTGGTTGGCTAAGGCAAGGGTCTTCTGAGGTGAATATGAGGAATTCAGGTCAGTGCAGCCGAGACGTTTAACCAGATCAAGCCGCTGCAGCCTGGGTGGAAATAGCATGGGAGGCCAGGGAGAGGGAAACCAGTGCGTCACAGCTCTCGGCCTGATTCCAGGCTCCCCCCAACGCAAACAAGAGCCATAACTTCCCTAATGATCTGAGATCATGTACGCCTCGCACACGTTCCACCAATAGGCAGCGCTTCCTCTTCACCTTTGACCTCAAAGTGGGTGTGCCTACCTTTGACTCTGCATGAAGTTCATAACATGTAGGCACGGTGGTATAGTGGTGGGATGGCAAAAAAAAGCAATGAGGGATGAGGTTTGAATATCCCATTGTGAGAAATCTTTAATCCAAGTATGTACAAAACCACTAAAATCTGGAAAAATCCTCCTTTAAGACCCAACAAATCTCTTAATATCTTAAAGATTTGCCGAATTTCGATAATCTGACACTCATTTGTTTTCATTTTCAGTCTCCCTGTCACACACAATTGCGATTCAGAAGTTCAACGCCACACACACACACACAGACACACACAGACACACACAGACACACACAGACACACACACACACATTGTAAACAGTCTTTATTGAGACGTGAGTGCTTGTATAAACATAGACAAGCCCTATTGAGGGTCCAGGGCTAGGTCGAACAATAAGAGGGGGAAAGTTGCTGGACGTTCCTCACAGACGGTGTGTACAAAATCCAATTATCAGAGCCATGGCATTAACATTCCAGCAGTCTGGCAGGTGACGGCTCCGTCTTTTCAGCCCCCCTACCCCACCCCGACACACACACACACACACACCGCCAGCATGGGATAGAGTCTCCCGGCAGCACTTCGACAATACACACAAGCAGCCTTCTTCTGCTCCCCCCTTCCAAGATCCCCCCCAAGTATTGAGACATATATAGCGGGAAGAAGGCAAAGAGAGGGGAGGCGGTTGGGAGGAGTGTGGGGTCCACCAGCGACACTGGCCTTTTCTTCAGGAGATCAGCGCGACTGGCCTAGCAGGCAGTATCAGTCAATGGGGCATTCTTCTCCTCTCTGTCTCCGGGTGAGAATATGTTGATCGCTGATAACGTTGCTTTGATTGCCATAATGGGGAAACCACTTTTTGTTTTGAGCTTTTGCCTCTAAACAGTGTGCGCTTTGTCACCCCTTTGGGTGATGGCATACAAGATGCCGATTGAAAAAAAAAAAGAAGGTTTAATGCTAAAACAAAAACAATATCGCTGTTCTTGGCTGCAGGGCGAGTTTAATGGATTAAAATAAAGTCTGTGCCTAAGGGCCTCTCAGGAAGAAAAAAAATAAACACAACACAAAAAAATGCAAGTAAAAACTTAGACTTTTATAGTCTGTCTTGTTTAATTACACCCTCTAACTCCTGTAATTAGCCTTTGCACCTTCTCCCAGCATTATTCCCGCTGGTATCATGAAGCTCTGGACATCATGCATCATTAGCAGTTGTTCTCTTTTTGCTTTACATTCAGTACATATAGTCCTTATCACTATGGGATGTGGTGTACGTGATAGCGTACATATGATATGCAACGCCTCTGCTTGGTGTCATGCCCTGCACCCTTGTCAGGTCCTATATATAAACGTACATCTGGCCCCCATTCTGCTCTTTCCATCATGTCATCCTGTCTACACGAGAGAAGGCTGTAAGAGATACACCAGTGCAGTGCAGTACAGTAGGGCTGGAACAAAGGATTATTTTCATCATGGATTTATTATTTTTTGATGGATTATTTTCTTACAAAATGTCAAAATGCCTATAATTTCCCAGAATCCAAGGAAACGTCTCTAAATCACTTTTTCTGGCCCACCAACTGGCTTAAACTCAAACATATTGAACTTATAAAGATGTAAAAACAGAAAAAGCAATCCTCACATTTGAAAAGCTGAAAACGGCAAGTGTTTGACATTTTTTGCGTCATAAATTATTGCTGATTAATCAACTAAAATAACTCTCTCTCGATGAAGTGATTGATTCGTCAACTAATCCCATCAGCTCGGCAGTACAGTACATGATCCCTGGAGATTCTTGCCGACCCACCCACAAACACGTTCAGAGTTAAAAGTGTGTTCATAACTGCAATGTGAGTAAGTGCCTAAGTTAGTTTAAAAGAGTTATGGTCAGCCATGCCAGCAATCATGTGCATTTCTGTATAATGGAGTGAATAAAAATGTTTTATGTAAGATGTAATCAACAGATAAGTAACATGATGAAGCATTTTTATGTGCAAATTTGACATTATTTTTTTTAATAACCTTCCATTAATTAAGTAAATAGGTTTTAGGAATGACCATCTTTAGCTCATTTTAGTTTTATCTGTGCTCTTTTCATAGCTAAAAGTAACTAAGAACTCTACTTTGTCCACCAATAAACCTCCTTTTGTTGTGTCTACTTCCCCCCCCTCTTTGTGTGTCACTGTCCTCCTTTGCGGTGGGATGTTAGTCAAGTGTCTTGTGGCTTTCCCCACCCTCACCAGAAGGCCTGCCCGTGGTTAATTATTCTTGGATGGTGGATGAAAAAAGTGAGTCCTTTTTTTTTTCATTAGCTCAGCAGCAGTTTCCCATTCATAATAGTTGGCACTGGTTTTGCACTGCCTGCCAGAGATCACACCCCAACCATTTTCATTTTCCTTCATCCATTTGTTTCATTCATGTCATAGATTTGGCAGCGGCCCGCATCGTTTTCCTGATGGCCGTCGACCCTTCAACACCCTTCTTTTGAGTCCCAAACTACCGATTGTGGCTTTGTTTTGGATAAGGGTGAAGAAAATATGGAAACAACAATTCACACTGAATCCGAAGGATGTTTTCTTACAGTATTTCAGTTCAGAAATTATCAATTGTAAATTAAAACTACTAAGGATACTTTAGCAAAGCCACGTAAAGCGCTGCAGATGTGCTTTTGGATAGAAAAAAAGGACTTCACACATTGAAGGTTTTCCTGGGAAAGTGGATGGATTTTGTTTGTGTATGCAAGTTACAATGTTGGCATACTTCCAAAGTTAAAAAGAACCATTAAAGACTGTGGGCCACCATTCCCTTGCCTTCATACAGTACACTATGCTATAAATTTGCAGAAGTAGGGAATGTTATATGTACAGCCCTCTTCCCCTGCACTTTAAGTCCATTACACAGTGCATTGAGCTATCTGAGGCCACGAGAAACAGCAGTTTATCATCATGCAACTTCTGGAAATATGCCCACTGACAGGGAAGCTTTATCGCACCAACACACACACACACACACACACACACACACACACACATACACGCTCAAAAACACAGTTCCCACCCACCTGTTCACCAACCACTTTACTAAATCTATCAACTGCATCTGCATGCATGTATTTTAATCCATACACACAAGCTGAATACACGTGAGTTTAGTTGAGAGTCCAAACACTCAAATGAGCCTGCAGATGCAGTGTGTTCTCTCGGGGCTGCAACCCAATCCCAAGGAACTCCAAAGCGACATATAAAACCCAGGCTCTTTTGCGTCAGGAACCAGGATTCCCAACATGGAAACAAACAAGATGGCCACCGCATCTCCAACTGAAGCTGTGCTCACCAGCGCCCATCTGAATGGAGTTAGAGGCTGGCTAGCAGGAGTGCAGAGGAGAAGAGTCTCCTGGGGCTGTTGGCTCAGCAAGCGGGACCAGAGGATGGCTGCACCATGGATTAGGGCCCCACAGTGGTCCATTGTTAATTGGGCGCCATGTGTGAAAGCTACAGAGAGATTAGTTTGTACAGCTGCTGCCATTTGTCATAACTGCCCTTAACAAGACACACATGGCAACCCAAGTTACAGCCAGAAGTTTTACAGAAAAAGGGAAGAAAAAAATGTCTGGTGAGCGTCTAATAGTTTGCAAAACAGACCTGCATAAGCAGATGAAGATGTTCCTGGGAAACACCGAGTAGACTCAGCTGGGATCCCATAAGAGATGATGAGTTTGGGCATTACTCATTTAGCCATCTGTAGGTCAACTAGGGTCATTATCATAACTGCTCAAAACGCTATGTTAAGCCAGTAGAAATTCCAGACCACAGGTTGTAAACAATTCTGTGAAAACTATGAGGCAAGATCTGCTATTACATCATGGCCCTGTTGGGCAAAGCTCAAATTAGACAGGGTTTGTGTTTCATTAGACAGACAAGAGTGGGATATTACAAAGATAACAAGAGGACTAGCGACTGTTATAGCCTGACGACCTCTTGCTTGCCAGATTGCCTTGGCAATGTAAGCTACGCCACGAGGTTTAAGAGAGGGATGGTGGAGTAGAGTTATTTTTTGGTGAGAATCCGCAATGTAATTGTGGGTTGTAGGTATGCGCACATGTTGGAGGCCTAATTACAATCTTGACTTGGTAAATCTGGAACAAGCTTTTAAAAGGACTCTCACTTTCAATTTTTGCCCGACAGATGCTAGAGCACTGAGGAGTTGCTGTTCACTGAACCTAAATGCAGTTTTTCGGGCCAAAGTGCAGGTGAGCAATAATCTGGCATGCATGCAATAGATGGCCTTCTGCACGTGCTTGTGTATGGGAGCTTAAACATGTGCCTCCATGTGTACATTTTTTTGCATCTGCACATTAAATTTTGGAAGGATTTCCTCAAAGTCACTGCAGTTAAACTTCCAGCTGGAGCCTTGTGCCGGCGGAGAGAGCAGGCCAATTTGAGAAGAATTTAAGCTATCGGAGGCCAGATCACATAGGCTTTCAGAAGACACCATGGTAACAACCGCTGTTCGTCCCCAGAAAAATAACGGGCTTCATTAACCATCTTGTTAGTGCTGCAGCGGGCTTTAATCTCAGGGTCCACACAGCATTGGATGAGCCTGGTCCTGACACAAGTAGTGGCCAAACAATTTCATCCTTATTGAATTTATAGACACAGTGTTTCCTATTGGGTGAAAATCACCCAAATGTCACATGTAATTACATTTTTAAAAAGTTATGGCAAAAAGAAATACTTGGAGTAAATGAACTGTAAATTTTAAGGTTTAGATTAGTAGCAAAGCCAAAAACATTCTGCCCATAAATTGGCAGCAGCTGAGTTTTTTTTTGGAGTTTTTAACTTAAATTGCTCGTTGTGAATGTTGTGCTTATGCCTTGTCTAAATTTAATCCTCTTATATTTATGTGGAAATGTCCAAAGAAGATATATGAGAAAGATGCAGTTCTCTGTTCTGTTTTGTTCTCCTTTAACTCGCTGTATGAATTTCTTGATGTAAAAACAAAACTCCGTTGAAAATCTTAAACAACTTCTGGTTTAGAGATCTTGAGATGTGCTACAAACAACAAGCCACCCATATTTCCTCTCCTCCTGTCGTTCCCTCTATATGGCTCACTTTAATCACTTACAGCCCCACTGCTCTAAGATGCTGTCTTTCATAAAACACAGCATGTTTATGTAAGTGCTAAAAATGTAAATGACTTATTTCTTCCTGCTCTCCTTGTCTTTTCTGCTGCGATATAACATTTCCTACTGTATGGGTCAATAAAACTCATACTATCTCACTGGGGGCTTATATTGTTTATTACGCTGAATATAGGGCATCTTCTGAAGCTCGACAGTTGGGTTTCTAAATTTGGGAGCTTTTTTAAGAAGTCAACCTGACATATGTGAGGGAGGAGTGGAAGCTCTTTCGCGAGCTTTGACAACTCAATGGGGTGCTGATGAATCCGTCCCAAGCAGGCCATTCCCAAGCCCCAGACACCATATCCCCTCTCTGACCCGCCGCACTGACATTAGAAAGAAATCCTCTAGGGATTCGCCCCCCCACCCCAAACAACAACATGCCCACCCAAAAGTACATTTTGCACAGCGCTGCGATGGCGGGCCTTTCTTTTTCTGTCCCGCTCAGGTCTTGTCGAGCCGTCACAGTGATGGGCCGTACTGTACCGCCAGACAAAAGAAGAGACAACCATCACTCTGGGCCACTGATCGGCCCTGTCTGGACTGAAAAGACTTTGATGGGGCAAAGCAGGGTGGGGGGCGCTGCACAGAGAAGTTAGTGTCTCCTGGGCAACCACTCTGATTGTCTGTCCCTGCCCAAAGTTCCCCATAGCACCCCACCTACTACCCCTTCCCGTTTTTTCTTCCCTTCATTGGTTGTTCACAAGCCTCCATCCTGGCTAAAGGCGACTGGCTTTTGCATGGAAGTCTCACTCTGATACTTGCTTTTCTCCTGAAAAGAAAATGCAAGGTCAAAAACATCTTCACACAAATTCTCCATCTAAGACTTTTGTGTCTCCTGTCTGAACCTTCTTATCCGTCTTTTCACTGCTGTCTTACATGACCAGCCTAGCAGGCAGATGGGACAACAGTAACTTTTTCTTGCTGTTACGCTGCTATGATGGCAAAGAACAGAGGGCAGCCATTGGATGGAGAAGCTCGGGCAGCAGGGAGGGCCTGCTTTGTAAGGCAGGACAGTGAGGTACGGTGTAGTGCCTGGGATGGGGGTGAATGTACCCATTTGTCTTCATTTGGTAGGACTGGCAGACAGGGTGGGGGTGGGGAATCTATCCGGGAGGAGTGGGAGGTGCCGGTCCTCCAGTCAAGTGGCCTCGGGGGGATTTGAAATGCATTTGGGGTCCTCCCCAAAAGCCTGGGAAAGTGTGGGGAAGCTGAGATCTTAACCATAGACTAATGACACAAACTGCAGCCCTTAACCAAGTGCAGCCACAAACGCAAAACTGAGTCTCCTGCTGAAATACACAAGAAAAGCCTTTTCAACACAATACATGTGCCTTACAATACCAAAGAAAGGCCTTGTCCCATTTTTTGATGGATGCAACAGTGCAAACTGTGACACAGGCAAATTAAACACACTGTAGCAGAGCAAAGGAGAGAGTTGTAAATTTTGTCGAGAAAGAAAGCATCCACATTTCTCAGTGGCCTCTGCTCCGAGTTGCCTTGTTTCCATGGAGATTTATGTACACATGGCACACAAAAGAGGGCTAAGGAGGTAACACGGCCTGTTTAAGCCTTGAGGTATTTGCTCGAGCAAAGCCCCGCTGCTAATAACACAAGCTTCATACTGAGCCAGGCAACCTGGCTGCACTGCACCCAGGATAGTGTTTGAGAAAGAGCAGGAGGGGAAAGAAGGCAGAGGAAAGTCAGATGGAGATCACAAACAACCAAAGATCCTGGAGAGGGAGTGAAGACATTAAGAGCGAAAGAAACCCAGCAAGAAAGCGAGCAAGAAAGAAAGAAAGACTGCACTGCAAAACATAAATAGCTCCCGGGTTAAGAGAAAAAGGATCGGGAAGACATTTAGTGGGAAGCGGAAATCAATAAGGCAAGCGGTGAAGCTGGGAGGGAGTTCTAAGTGGATTAGATTGAGAGAATGTGTTCGATAGGTTATGGCTCTGAGAGAGAGGTAGCCAGACACCGCAGGCTCTATTGCATACTAATAAGGAAGCCAGAATGAAAGCTAAGCACAGGGTTGTGCAGTTCACTGTGAAGACTTTTTCTATATGGCTTTGGCATCATCGGTTGAGGCTTTTCCCAGGATTTGAATTTTACGATCTTGCTGAGTTTGTTCTGAATGTTCACTGTTAAAATTCATGTCCGAGAATAAAATTCCACTCAGCTTCCAAAAGAACCGCTCTCCTGACTTTTTCCAATATCATGTCACCGGACAAATTTGAAAATTAAAGGGAGTTGAATAACTTGACTCAAATAAAGTCAAACAGTGGTGTTCTTATTGCTGTCTGCTTACAGCAAGTTTTGTTTCACACTTCTGGCATGAACCCAGCCACCCTTCCTCTGGCCAAGCGCCTGGGCCTGGGACAGCTGTCATGGTCGCAGTCTCGGGCTTGAGGGAAAGCCAGGCAGCGAGGAAAGAAAAAGAGATCGGGAGAGAGAAGGAGTGAGAGAGTCATTTGGCCGGGCAGCGTGCCGCAGGGGTGATTCCTGATGGCAGAGAAGGATAAGGGGATTCAGGGAGGGAGGGTTAGATGTTGTGCTTAGTCACAGACCTCCACTGTGACCCAGAAGGTCAGACCTCCACACTGGTCGCCTGACCAAAGCCTCCAAGGCAGCCAGGCGGAAAACAAGATGCAAACAGTCACCCCACGTAGCGTGGAGAGCAGGCAGTGGCCAGTCTTGAAGATAGCAACCAGCCAGACTACCCCGGCCAGAGGCATTGGAGTGGGGGGTGACACAGTGTGGGAGGGAGTCGGTGGTGCCTACTCCCCCTCACTTAGGCCAGTGAACCAAGGGACCACCAGCTAGACCAGAAGCAGTGGCAGGGGAGTGGAGACAAACAGTTGCCAAGAGACCACCGGTGATCCTGCGACCGCTGCGGTTTGACCCCGATTGAGGAGGTCAACAAGGGGGGCTTACGAACAGCCACCCCCACCTCCACCTCCCCTGACCACCACCACCACCCCCAGGCAAAAAGTCTTCCTCCACCACGTGCCCTGAGCCTGCAACGGCGCGTTTACACTGATCTGTTTTGCTCAATTACACTTCAGAGGACACCCTGCCACATCTCTTTGCAAAGGTCACGACCCCGGGGGCAGAGGTTAAGTCTGGCGATTGTAAAACAAGGTCTCCATTAACATGGCAGCACGTATTCAGACGTAATCCATCCATTTGCACAAACTATCATGACGGTGTGAGAAAAAAAAAAGTTACATTACTGAAGGGGTGGAGAAAAAAGTCAAGGTAATGATGTTTTATGGCTGTGTTAACTTTCAGCACCAGAGTAATGGGAAAACTGCTTGACCTCGACTTCTTCAGTCTCCCATTGTACTACCTCAAGAGTGAAATCCACTGACAAACTCAAAAATACTCAGAATTCCTCATAGAAATTTCCAATTTCATTTTGAATTGAGACAGTTGAGGAAAATATACAGCAAGATGTATCCATAATCCATCAACTGGACTACTTGTGTATCTTAATTTCTTAATTGCATATGTTTTTAATTATTTAAATTCATATTTTATTAATTCCTTACATGTGTATGAAGAACAAGACAACTGAAGGTAGTATTGAAAACTTTCAGTGAGTACAATAACTACATCCCGAGCAAATAGTGATGAGCAGCTTAACAAAAACCAAAGACAAACGAAGCCCACAGGATTCTGACGTGTCCCAACACGATGCTTATCTACATGCCTTGTTACAACTATTCCATCAAGCTGTCAAACTGGATATGCAAAATATGAATCCAGGTGGGGAGAGGTGATGATTCAAAGAAAAAGGAAAAAGAATCGCACTTCTCATTTTATCTGATAACGATAAAACAGTGCATCGGAGCACCACGGCAGTGAGTGTGAGAAGCCAGGGCCCTGTATCGAACACGGCCTGCCAGTTGGCACAATGGATGCCACAACCCCCACTCCCAGCCCCCAGCCTACTTCCCAGCGGGCATTCATCTGGGCATGCACATGGGTGCTACAGCCCTGCCTGGCTAAACGCGTCTGTGCCCCAGAACAAGGGGGCTGAGTGCCCTCTCAAAATTCACTCAGGACACTCACTGCCAACCCGCCGACCTTTCTCAGGCAGCAACCCGCCGCAATCGAAAACAAATACACTCCGAACTTGGTTTTCTGCCACAGAAAAAACTGAGGAAAAATACTGTTGAGTAAATAGCGGCAGCAAAATAATTCATCTTATGCAACCACACAACACAGCAGAAGCGAGCAGGACAGAGAGAGCAATATTAAAAAGCACCGTCCGAACCCGTTTTTTTTATTTTTTCTTGCAGTTCGCACAAATAGCAGATTCTGTTTCAGCCAGAGCCGTTTGCTAGTTTCTTTGTGTTTGATTGTATGTTTGTTTGTTTCGTGCAGTTGCAGCAGAACAAAGGCAGCGGCTTCCATTCTGCCACTGTCAAAAAACTTTCCAACGTGCCCACTGCATTGCGGATGCCAACCAACGAATCAAAGGCATGCTGCAAGCAGACAAAGAGAGTTTGATGCCAACCTCCAAACCTCTAACAACCATTACTGGTGATTTGCCTGCCTCCCTGGCACAGTGTAAAACAAAATGGCGCCGCGCCGCACGCTACCACAACATGGCTGCATTGTCTGGATTTGGGCACTGCTTGGTAACTTAAAGAAAAGGAAAAGGCGCTTTAGTTTGCAAAAACTAAAAAGGAAAAAAAAACATGGCCGTCTCTGTGATTCGGGTAAAAGAATGCTATTTTGTATTTGCCAAAGTTTCAATCAACAGAAATTTCGAGGACAACGGTAAATAATCGCTTTGAGCCGCAAAGCGTTCTTAAACCGAACAGCAACAGAACATTATGTTCAGTATGTGTTTCCAACCCTAAAATGAATTTTCTTGCCATTAATTTGCTCTTTTTTTTATCTCAGCGGACGCATTTTCCTAAAATAATAGCACGTGAAATACCGCACATAATGTAGAATACAAGCACTAACTTATCATTTAAATGGTGCATATTGTGAAAAAAAAACTGCACTAAAAAGGCATTCTCGAGTTGGTACTGAACAGTTAAAAAAGCAGCAGATGCAAACTAGAGAAGCGGTGGCATCCTACAAAAGACACAAAAGAGGGTCTGATGCCAACCCCGGTGCCAGTGGCAACCATTATTGTCTCTGTGCTGTGCCTTCTGCTTTCCCTGGCACTTATCAAACACAAAATGGCGCTCAGGGTTTAATGATAATGAGCTAGCTATACCACTATTTCTCCCTCAATAGCAACGTGTTGGTGGTTATTCGGTGTTGTAGCAATAGATTTAATACGAGGGAATTTCAACATGGAAAACTATAGGGGGAATTCCTGTGGTGTCAGCAGAGAAAGGGAGGAAGTTCAAAACTGTGAGACGTGAATGACTGAAATTTAATTACATGCTGTGGCAACCCTGTTTTGCAGGAGGTACAAATTTCATTTTGAAAGGGTTGTCCGAGTAACAATTAATGGCATCTATGTAAAAAATATTTTCTGAAACTTGAAATTATCAGGGTCAAATGTGATGTTTCTGTCTTTAAACTGTGGGTGAGGATCTCCCACTTTGCTGTCCGGACGGCAGACCATGCCAAGCTGCTTTTTAAAAAAGAAATTTCCAGTGATAAGTTTTGGCTGAAATTTCCTGTGCTGGACATGATCTCAAATGTGTTCATTGAAGCCATGGTTTAATGAGTGTGTGCCATGTCTTTCGGTGATGTGTCAAAGCAAAAATTAAATTACAGTAATTCAATTCTGTCAATTCAGAAAAGGGATTTTAACACTTCCATTCAAAAAATGTGCATATCAAAACCTTTTCCTCGACCTGGCAACCCACTTTTTTATCCTCTTATAACACGCTGTGCTAAAAAAATTAAAAATTGCAGGATTCGGTCTTCACATTGAGCACATCACTGTGTCCGCAATAAGGCTTTCATCTAAGAGGAACCAGATTTTCAGGAATTAAGAAAACACAGAGATGTCACTTTGGCACAGACACAATCACACATTATACACGTACACAATACGAGCTCCAAACTGGAATTTCTGGAAAATATTAAAAACACTCATATCTTCAGTGCTAACCTGTAATGTGACTTAATATTAGAAAGTTGTTTAGTCAGAATTTGATATCAGTATTACCTTTTAATTAGTTTTAAAAAATACACATTTTGGTTGACAATATGTAGAGTACAAAACATCATTTTGTGTTTTGTACATTATATATTGGGGCTAAAGGGAGGAAGGTTGTGTTATTTTTTAATAACCTCAGCTTTAAAAAAAAAAATGCGGTTAATACACAGCAAACCTGGATACTGATGCAGAGATTCATAAAAATATACTACGAGTGGGTTTATTTTAATTTAACCAGTCTATGCTGCAACTTTATACAAATGTCACTACTTAATTTCCAGACAAACAGAATAAGCATACAGTGTGTGTGCAGCTGTACAAGTCTGTGTGTGTGTGTATGAGATAATACATATTTCGTCAAAGTTATAGCAATTGAAAAATTACTGAACATGATTTGGAGCTGCTGCTGGAGTACAGCAGAGCAAAGACACATTTAAAACATGTTCCACATTTAACAATGATTTAGCAATGAGCCTTACCTAAAAATGTATACTGTATATACGCAGTACTGACCATTATGTTTATTTGTCTGGCAAATGTAGTGGCGATTTCAGCCAGTCTCAGCAAAACTGCCAAGAAGTAACACATGTGACCCTTGACCTTGCCAAGCCATCATTCACACATGCGCATTGGCTCACACGCATAGTGAAACAAACACACACAGTGTGAGCTTGAACCTACCTTGGTCCTGCACATAGTATGCTAGAAACAAGTCCAGCTCCTTGACCGATACTGTTATGTGGTGTGGCTGGACACAAAGTGCTGGGTTGGTGCAATGTGGAGACTTGACAAGGCGCTCGCCGTCTGTACTTTCCAGAGGGATGCCTTTGAAGAGGATGACCATCACCAGGTCCAGACGCCAAACTTTGTCGGCCTGCCGCAAACAGTCGATTCGGCGGATCTTGCCCTTCTGGTCCGGGTTGGACAGCAC
The DNA here is from genome assembly GCA_900302755.1 of Chromis chromis. NCBI lineage: Eukaryota > Metazoa > Chordata > Actinopteri > Pomacentridae > Chromis > Chromis chromis. The sequence continues at coordinate 20,435 of OMNN01028079.1, forward strand.
GCAGCACGGGGGCTTCTTGCCCGTCACGCTGAGGACAAAGTCCTCCCGGTACTCCTGCCGAATGTCCTTACGCAGCTTGGCCAGCAGCCTGGATGCCCATTTCTGCTTCACCTCGGGCTTCTCACTCAGAAGCTCGTCCTTCACCGCGCGCTCCTCGTCCTTGGACATTCGCTTCTCGTGCTTTTTGAAGTACTTGCGTTTTCTGGCCTGGAGGTTGAACCACGTGTAGGCGATGGCACGGACATGAGGGAGAAGTGCCTCGATGAAGGGATGAAATTCATCCTGCAGCATCCGAGGTGCACAGTGAGGAGAGAGGGAAGAGAGAAGGAGAGAAATGTAATCAGAAACTCATGTCATCAAACACAGAGAAGAAATATGGGTTTATTCAGCTACTAATCTGAGTCAGAAGGGAAGTCAGACCACAAATAAAAAAAAATCCATATAATCAGTCACATAATATTATTGGCAGCTGATGTTTCTCTTCATGTAGCAACACTGGTTTTACCATCCAAGATGTATCTGGGCGTACTGCAGGTATGACAAGGAAATTCCACCGTTTATATCAACTGCCAGCACTACAATAGCACCAAACCAGTGACTGAACGCACTCGCGGCTCTGCTCTCACTCCCCGAGCATGCTCTGAGCAGGACTCCTGCACTGCTGCTGCTGCTACAGAGAGCATGTGCCCCTCGCAGTTGCATTTCTCTTATCAAACTATCCACATTCCATTGTGAACTTATCCCATGTGCACTAAGAACCGAGGATAAGCCGGGAGGCCGGGTGGGATGCAAAAAACGGGAAGTTACGGAAGATTCCCGCTCTGCAATCATAAAGCACACAGCCTCATATACAGGCTGCACGTACAAAATGCAATTAAAACACAAGCACAGGAGGAAGGCAGCATTTCAAACAAAGCAAAAGGATGAAAGGTATTTGCAAAGGTTGACTTAGGACTCGAAATGAAGTTCGTGCCAAATTATTTCAAGCGTTGAGGTTAGCACATGGAATGGCACATGCCCTGCTTCATTCCAAAAACTTGAGGTTATTCAGTGAAATTAAAATCCGGCCTACTTTTAAAACGCTCCATCTCTGCTTTAATCTAAAATGAAGCTTTTTTAAAACTCATTATTCTGATAAATTAATATCAAAATAAAGGATATTCAGATTTATATTAGTGGAAATATCTTCAGCACTAATTTTTCATTTAGACATTACGTTGCCTTTAACTGAAAAATAAACTTTTTACAAGTTTTGCATTTGACAGAATTTCCTCCGAGTCCTTCTAAAAATATATATTTCAACCTCAACCCAGCAGCTCACTTGCTTTTGGGTTTTACATCAATAATACTTCAGTAATTCCATAACAAATTGTCATCATTTCATAATGCTAACCCTTTTGGAGGTGTAGGAATGTACTGGATCGCCTGCTAGATTTAACAGTCGTCAGAAATTACAGCAGTTGTAAGCGAGAAGTGGAAACATTAAATTATCTATGTTTGAGGTCATTAAAATGTCACATTTAATAAGTACACCAAGCCCCCTTTAAGCAGGCTTTTGAAGAGTTAAACCACATATTGTTCTTTTTGTAGGCAGGCTATAGGAAACCACAGAAATCCACTCCCTATCTGTGCCTGCCGCTGGTGCTCCTCTGAGAAGCCACATTTCTGGTCTGCACTGCACGGGCCAATAAAACTCTGCTCCAGTAGAGAAATGTCAAATTAGAATCATTTATTACACGCAGCGAATAAACTTTTTATACTCTACAGATTCTAGTTTTTAAATGAATTATATTCTCTGTGCAGAGTGTAACAACCTTTAGAAATATATAATTCAGAACTTCTTTTAATGTCATCCCCTCACTATAAAGCTGGCAATTAAAATGACAAAAGTAAATCCAAGCAGAGGTGCTCAACAACTGAAATCTTTTTTTTTCTCACTCACGGCTCAAAAACACTTAAAATATTCCGTTAATTTTTTTAACCAGGCTAAAGCCAAAATGCTGTAAAGATAAATGACTTGGCCAGGGCCTATGCAGTGCACTTCAGCTGGGGCCATAAAAGCACAATCCCCTTAAGTACAAACTAAACCACATCTCAGTCAATCACTTACTTATGCCAAGTAAAATATAAACAGTAAAACTGAGTCAGCCAAAGCAGTCTGCTACTCTGTCCAAACGCTGAATCAACCTTATCGTGCGTTTGATCTTCCTACAGTGAAAGTGGCTTTATCTTCTTCCAACTTCACTTCCCTAAAGTATAAGGGTTTTGCTCTAAATAAAAAAATACACGCACGGGGGAAAAAACACACAAACACAGCTCAGGCAAAGGCCGGGAAGTGTGTGTGTGTGTGAGGCTACTGGAGGACGCAAATAACCTAATTAACAGTGGGAGGAAATGAGCATACCTGCAACAATTAAACAGGAGTATCAAGAAGACGGTGTTATCTGAAAAATCATCTTTACGCACAAGTTTTTGCGCACAAACAATGCGTAAAGACCCAGCACTCTTAAATGATTTTTCGTTCCAAAGTAAAAAAAAATAAAATAAAATCACCCCAAATGAAGCACAAACACACACATTTAAAGTTATTTTTTGGCTCGTTTTGCCGCTATGTTTTCATTTACAACACAAACGTGCGTAATGTGTATGAAGTGTATGAGCCCTGGCGCACACACACACAGAACTTTCTATTCCCCTCTCCACTCCACACGCTTGCATGTGGGAATTTTACAACAAATATGCAAATCACAGCAAGTTAAATGCATGTAAAAAATTTAAAAAGACACAAATACCTGAGTTAGACAAATCGGGGAATACATGACGAGACGGCAACACAGAAAGTGAATGTACTTGGACTGATTCCTCTGATCACTTTATCGCGCCATTCCTGGACCGATGTGCACCATGCAAAGACTGTGGAGCAGCTCTCCGCGTAAAACAACCACAAAAAAGGCAGTTATCCAAGAACATCCATGGATTTTTTTTCTCCAAAGATTGTCGTCACCGCAGAGGGGAAAAAAATGATTTTACGCAGGTTAATTTTGTTGTTGTTGTTGACAGGCAGATTGTACTCGTAAAGCCGGTGCCGTACGGGGCTTTTTCTCTCTCGCTGCGTCCTCCTCTAACTACATGAGGCTGTTTGCGCGTCTCGGTGCGGTGATATCTCATAAAAGCGTGAAGCTTCAGAGGGGCGCCGAGTGTGTGATGTTCACCCCCAGCTTTGAGCAAACTTGATATGAAATCGACCGGTGCACCTTCGGTCCTGCGCGATTCCAGCAAATCAGACCCAACTTTTTTTTTTTTCACCCACGTAATTACACAGTCACACTCCTCCTTCTCCTCCTCCTCCTCCTCCTCCTCCTGCGACCATATCCACCCTCCAGCACCTCCGTCTCCTCCTCGGTTAGCATACAATTCATTTACCCCCCTTCACTTGTGCAGTTATTTTACGAGCTTAGGGGACTTTGGTCATACAGTCACATACATGCAGAAAACGTTCGCTCCTTTTCCAAACCTTACTGCTTCATAGTTAAACTGTCACATTATTATTGAAAACTCTTTTTCTGAAAACAGTTCAACATAAATAAAGACAGAACATTTTGCTAAACTTTCAAAGAACCTTTGTAAAATTAATAATTTATCAATTTTAAGGGTTACGACAACATTAGCCTGCAAATATTAGCTTACATTAGCTTAAAAGCTTCACCTGCTACAATTAGCAAACAATGCGTTTTATTTATTTACTTTTTCGGCAAACTTCAACATAAATAAAGACAGAATATTTTGTAAAATTTGTTTTAAAACCCTTTTAAAATTAATCATTTGTTAATTTTAACAGTTCCAACAAAGTTAGCTGGAAAATATTAGCTTAAATTAGCTTAAAAGTGTCACGCAGTCCAGTTAGCTAAAAAACTTTAGCGCTTTTTAGTTTAACCCATTTTTTTCCACTTATTCTGAAAACTTCTCAGCATAAATAAAGACAACATTTTGTTAAATGTTTTAAGAAGATCAATACTTTATCAGTTTTAGTTACAGCAAAACTAGCTTAAACTAGCTTAAAAGTGTTGCATGCTACAATTAGCTAAAAAACTTAAGTGCTTTGGAGTTAAATCCAGTAAACATTTTATGTATTTTATTTTATTTTTTTTCACTTATTCTGAAAACTTCTTGGCATAAATAAAGACAACATTTAGTGAAATGTTTTAATACTTTATCAGGTTTACAGTTACAACAAAACAGTAGCTTAAACTAGCTTAAAAGTGCTGCACGCTACAATCAGCAATCAACGTTAGTGCCTTTTAGTTTAAGCAACATTTTTTATTTTTTAACTTTTTCTAAAAACTTCTCAACACATATAACGACATGACATTTTGTTAAACTTTTAAATAACCCTTATAAAATTAATAATTCATCACTTTCAACCAAACTAGCCTACAGATATTAGCTTTAATGTGTCACGTGCTACAATTAGCTTGTTTAGCTTAGTTTTGAGGGAATTTAGTTTAAAATAATAAAAAAATTTGAAGTGCCATTTTGTTTTTTAGCACATCTCTCTATTTGAACACATTTTTATCTTTTTTGGGAGTTTTTTTTTAGGATATACTCCCTCCTGGCTAAGCTAGGTGTGTTAGATATTAGCAGGAATGCTGGAAGTTAAACATTATTCCTTAGCTGCTGCTGCTGCGGTGTGTGTGCGGGCTGCTGTGTGTCCTACAGAGCTGTCAACGGTCCACACAGAGTTCATTTGCCAGATTAAGGGGAATGAGATGTTAACATAGGCTGCCGAAGAATCTGTGCCAAGTTTAGTACTATTCTTTTTTTTTGTTGGCCCGACCGTGCCAGTGTTGTGGGTCCACTTCTCCACAGTCCTCACCGCAGCGAGGACAGAGCGCATTCACACCAAAAATAATATATATAAAAAAAATACACAGCAGCACAACATTTCAAAGCAATAATAATCCATGTTCACGTACCATTGCACTGTACTGCATGGATTAATAGGGAATCCTGGAGTCTGGTTGAAACACACAAGCCGGTAGCTTCACATTTCTCACGCTCAACTTTGTGCTTTGGAGGGTTTTCTCTTGCAGTGCTTGCAAAAAAAAAAAAAAAAAAAAAAAAAAGTCAACCCCGGAAGACAATTCTTGGCAGATAGCGGTGAAAAGAAGTTAGGAGCACCTCGCGTTTTTTTCTCTTTTTTTTTCTTGTCTTCCTTCCTCTTCAAGTCTTACTTTTTTGGATCGTGTTTTGGGGTTGTTCAGTGGAGTTGAACGTGATCCAGAAGAGGCTGAGTTTTCGGCACTGGGTTGGTCTCCGCCTTCACTTTCACTGTCTGACTGACTGCCGCCCTCCGGCTCTCAGCGACCGCTGTCAAGTTGCACGCAACCTGCGCGACGCGGTTTCCGCCACGACGTTTCAAAATAAAGTGCAACCTATCAGGCATTAAAGATTCAAAAGCAGTATTTATCTCATGCTCATGCAGTATGTGAGCATGAGATACAACAGAACTTTATTAATCCTTATGCCAGATATTACAGTGGCCCAGAAGGGTCAACGGAACTGCAAAAGCCACAACGCAACCGCAAAAGCCACAACACAAATGCAAAAGCCACAACACAACAGCAAAAGCCACAACACAACCGCAGAAGCCACAACGCAACCACAAAAGCCGCAACACAACAGCAAACAGCGTAAGATATTGCTCAAAATTACATAAAATTATAATAAATGCAGTGCCTTACAGTAAAGCAATAGCTGAAATAAAAATAAGTAAGCTAAAAAGGAGTAGAATAGAAAAAGAAGAAGTAATACTGGCAATAACTCTGAGGTACTTACATAATATTACACATGGTAATGCAGTATTGCACATGGAGTTGAAATATTATGCATTCAATTGACATGTTTTTCATGGAAAGGAAATATACTGTACATGAAAAATATTACACATATTGAAAATGATATTGCATGAACTACATGACACATTAAAGCTAATATCTGTAGGCTAGGTTGGTTTGAAGTGATGAATTATTCATTTTAGTTTAGAGTAGAGTATATCCTTGTGTCAGTGTGCTGTTGCTGTTGGAGATGATTTAGATGTGAGGTCAGAGGTCACGCTCCTGCAGCTCTTCCTGAGTCTTTCTGTGTTCACCTTTAAAGTTGAGCATTCTCAGGCCAGACTGCAGCCACTCAGACAGTCCGTTGGTGGGATGGTAGGGGTCTTCCATGATCCTGTTTGCCCTGACTTTGCTCTTCCTTGTGCACCTTCTGTAGGGCTCCCATTTTAGTGGGTAATGTTCCCAGTCTATGCGCTCTCCACCACTCCAGAACAGAAAGTCTTGAGGACTTTAGAGAGGCTGCTCAGCTGCTGGAAATGATATAGACGCTGCTTCGCCTAATTCTCCCATGTGTGGTCCATAGCAGATCCCCAGAGATGTGCACCCCGAGGTACTTAAAGCTGCACACTCTCTCCACAAGTGATTAGTATTATTATAGCTCCTTTCCGACCACATCTGTGGCTCATGTTCACAAAAATGTAGCTTTTTCTACTAGACGTTAACAGGAGCTGTCGTCCAGTTTGTTGCTTCTTCTGGTAGGAATTTTTTCTCTCAGCATCAAACAGCAGCAGGAGGCAGTTGCACGCATTTGCGGATGTGGAACAGCACAGTGCCAGTAACTCTATCATTTATTCTTAATTATAGATTATCCCTGACATGGAGACAGGATTGATTAGGATCTTTTTTTTCACATCAGACAGGTGAAGCTGAAACACATGGATAGAATTTTCGGTGTCTAGGAAATCAGAAATAAACTAGGCTGTTAGTTAGCAATGTTACGTATCCCATGTATGAAAAGGGCTTACCTGAAATAGTAAGATAACAGATGCGTAACAGATCATTAAGAAAATAAATAATATAAATAATAAATATATAAATGGTAATTTGGTTGGGTGGGTTTTAATAGCTGTCAAAAAAAAAAGTTTATAAATCTCTGCTTTTCATGAAAAACAGCCTTTTACGAAGAAAAGTTAGTGTTTTTTGTTTGTTTGTTTTTGTAATATCACATCTTAGCGTGCCTGCTACAAACTATATCATCCCATATTTCATAGTGTTATTTATGTAAATCAATGCCTGAGTCACTATCACACCAAAACATGTTACTTTTTAACCTCCCAAGGTGACAAATCGCCTTTTATTTTGGAAGCAGAGCCTTACATTTCCCGGACATCCTCTTGCTGTTTCTCTGCAGCTTGACGCAGCTCAGTTTTGTAATAGCCTTTGCATCCTCGCCTCTCATTGGCCAGCAGCGGCGGCCCCGGGACTCTGCACCCTGGGCCCCTCACGTCCGCTCTCTGACGTGCTGTTTGGGGCTTGACTGAGCCGGTGCTGGACGGTCAGGCTGCATAGCAATGTAGGTATGATGGAGAGCACCACGCTGCAGCAACGACTGCTCTGTGAACCATTTTTATTATTATGATTATGTATTATAATTATTATCATCATCATCATCATCATTTCTGATTTCCATCCTGTGCCCTACACTCTAATACAAATTTCAGTTACCAGTTTAAAAGGTCTTAAACTGTCCAAGTATATTAAGATAGAAGATAAATCCTGAACTTAAGATGACGAAAAAATTGTATTTAATCAATTTCGAGTTTTTGAGTTGCCTCAACTTGAATTCACTTCTAATTCTACCAATGCAGAAATTTGAGTTGAACTTACACACAATATTAAGTTGATGCAATTACCCACATTATTATGTCAACACAACTCTTTAAAATAATGTTTGCTACTTACAATGTTTATCTAAAAAACAAAAAGCCATTTATTTAGTGAGTTAGTTAGTTTTGCAGCCATACATTTAATAAATTTGGGAAATAGGTCCTAACTAACTACATTAAGTTTAGGGAATTTGCTTTTTCTCTACAATCAAATGTATTTTTAGTTACCAGTTTAAAAGGTCTCAAACTGTCCAAGTATGTTAAGATAGAAGACAAATCCCAAACTCGGTGAAGAAAAATTAAATTTATCTAATCAATTTCATTAAGTTGACTCAACTTGAATTTACTTCTAATTCTACCAATGCAGAAATTTGAGTTTAGATTACACATATTAAGTTGATGCAATTACCTACATTATTAAGTCAACACAACTCATCAAAATAATGTTTGCTACTTACAATGTTAATCTAAATAGGCACATTAGATTTGTTATTTTTTTTGCAACCATACATTTCAATAATTGGTGTAAATAAATTGCTTTTGTATGATGATAGGGATATTTTATCACTATTTTCTTTAATTTTTCAAAATAAAAGCACAATTTCATGAACAGTCGATTATTAGCAACACAAATGGAATTGAAATCAACATATTTCTACTAATATGACCACTATATGACAGTATTCTGATATATCAGTGCTGTAATGCTGCTTATTTTGGTGTAGTGACAGTTATAGCAGCAGTGTTGTCACATTAACTGTGGTAATATTGTAGTGTAGTAGTAATGGTGTAATGTTATATACATTATAAAAAAGTGTGCATACTGGAACTCATAACAGCAGAAAAAGTGATTTTATAACGTGAGTGTGAGGCCTTACAATAGATTTTAGTGCTTTTTGCGTCACTGTTATCATGACATTAACGCACTGTTATATTTAAAAGTGTCATGTAATTTCCTGACTATTAGAGTTTTGAAAGATTTGCAACAGTTTTTTAATACATTCAGTTCACAATCTCTTATGTTTTTACAAGAATGTTTTACTTTGAGACCTAATTCATTTCACTCTGTAATTGCTGTTAATGAGACCATAAAAGGCCACATCATTACCCTCCATACTCCCTCTGCCTCCTTGCATCATGCTGCTGCACATAGATTCACAGGTTCATCTCTCTTAATGTGGGCCTACCGCCCCCATGTGGCTACAAACTTAACTGCAATTACTCTTTTCAGTCCCACTGGACAATCAAAACTAAGCTCTTGTGTCCATCTGCAGGTCTGATATTACAAGGCCAGGCTGGTTTAGTGGCATATTTAGAAGATTTACAATGCATATTAGACACCTGCATGCATAGGAGCCACAATAGCAAAGTCTGGGTTCTCATAACTGACCAATGGCAGCTGCTATGGTCCCTAATGTTTGCTTATTTTTCAGCAGTTCCACGTTATGAAGATCAAATCATGGCAAATGAATACTAATAACATATTTATTGCGTGTTTTAATGCATTACAAAAATTATGTATTTTTCCAGCACACATTTTTTCATTGTCTTGTCACAATAGGAAAAGTGCAGGTTGAATTAAGTCCAATTAGCAATTTGGAATTCAGCCATCGTGCATTTTATAATTTACACCTATGGTTTTCCTACTGCCATCCATGAAAAACATGCCAAACACACTGTTTGCTTTGTTTAATGCTACAGGAATATCATTGGCTGTAGTTATACATGATGGAGTCTCTTTGTTTTAGATGTCTAGATGTCATCCAGGTCATGGTTATCCTTGTAGTTTCAATCGTAGCATCTGAACTCAAGCAAGTCCAGATCTCTTTGTTTTACCATTAGGGGGCGACAGTCAGGTGCAGTAACTGTTATATGGCAATTACACTTTACAAAGTAATTCAAGCTACCTATTCCCACCATCTAATTAAATGCACGGTGATTCAGATAAACCTTTAAAGTTTCAAACATTATTTTGATGAGATAATAATGTTGGTAATTGCATCAACTTAATATTGTGAGAATTTCAACTCAAATTTCTGCATTGGTTGGTTTTATGCTAAATTCAAGTTGACGTAACTTAATAAATTTGGCTTGATAACTTTCTTTTTTTTTTTCCAGCTTAGAAACTTGTGTTCATAATTGTGGTAATTTAGTACATAACACTTAAAAATCCTTTTAAAACATGGAAATACTAGTTTGAACTTTTTTTTTTTTTTGAGTAATCAAGGTAAAAAAACAACAACTTGTGTTTATGTGACTAACCATTGAGTAAGTGGTAATAAAAATACCTTGACTTATGTCAACTTAAAAACTTAATATTTGTGTTAATCAAATATCTAGCACTTGAAAATTCCATTTAAATAATATGGAAATATTGTTGGACCAACAAGCAATCAACTTAAAAACTTTTGTTTAAGCTAACAATCATTAAATAAGTGGTAATTAACAACACTTTTGACTTTTGCCAGCTTGTTAATTAAGTACATAACAGTTAAAAGTTGATTTTAGAAAACATAGAAATACCAGTTGGACCAACTTAATTTTCACTGAAAACATGAGTTCATGCTACCAATAAGGCTGCTCGCTAAAGTCAAGCCATATCTTCATCGTGGTGACTTTGAGAGAGTCATTCACACTCTGATCATAACCAGGCTGGACCACTCTTTGTATATTGGCCTCGATCAATCGTCTCTTCGTCGGCTGCAGTTGGTCCAAAATGGTGCCGCTCGGCTTTTAACTGGGACCAAAAAGCGGGAACATATAACTCCGGTCTCGGCATCGCTCCACTGGCTTTCTGTCCGTTTTAGGGTTGTTTTCAAGGTTTTATTTCTTGTTTTTTACAGTTTTACATGGGTTGGCCCCCCATTATTTAGCAGAACATATTCAGGTCCACAAACCTGTTAAAGAACTGAGTCAAGTGGTCCTGGAGGTCCCCAGATCCAGATTCTGAACTAAAGGTGACCGAGCCTTTTCAGTAGCAGCCCCTACTTTGGAACAGCCTACCACTGGACATTAGGGCTGCTCGGACTACCGAATCTTTTAAGTCCTGGCTAAAGACCCACCTCTACTCAGTGGCTTTCAGTTCTATTGGGCGCTGACATCCTGGCTGCATATATATTGTTTTCTTTGTATGTTCATGTATGTTCTTTAGCAGTGTTGATTTAGAAGTCTGTAAAGCACTTTGGTCAACCTTGGTCAAATAAAATTGACCTTGACCTTGACCAATAATAAAACAAGAGGTAATTAACGATACCTTTGACGACTTAAAAACTGGTGTTCATAATGATGTTAACTAAGTATCTAACACTTGAAAATTCCCTTTAAATAACAAGTAAATACTAGCTGGGCCAACTTAATTTTTATGAGTAACCGAAAAACTTGTGTTTATGGCACCAATCATTAAATAAGTGGTAATTAACAATACTTGGACTTTTGCCAACTTAAAAACTTGGGTTCATAGTTATGATCATTACTAGTAAATACTTAAATTAAAGCCCCAATCGTTAAATAAACGGTGAGCATCAGTACCTCTAACTGTGGAGGAAAAGCTAATTCCACTAAGTCAATGTAGTTTGAACATAATTTCATAACTTGCTTACTTGCTGTTGAGCCCAAACAATTATTTAGGGTGTAGCTCGTATTATTTCTGATATCATGTTTGACATTTAACCTCATGAATATGAAATAAATAATAATTTTAATACTCAAAAAAACATAATTTGATGTAGTATATGAAATAGACTGCAACATACAATAAATACAGCTTGTGTTTTTCTTACTCCATCAATTTTAACTTAACTTAAAAGCATCACTAAAGGTCTGATCTGACCATTTTCTAACAATTGCACCACATCCTTTAATAATGTCTCTGCTAAACCCTTGAGTATTCTCATTTTGAACTTTTAATGAACTGCTCCTTAATTCTTAAATGCACCAAGATTCTGTCTTTGTATGCAGATGACTTTAACTCTTCCTTTACAATATTTAAAGGCAGAAAACAATCATTTTGACTTGTTATAAAGGTGTTGAGAGAGTTAAAATCACCTAAAATGAAATGAAAACTTGCACTTTACTTGCTCCAATGACTGAAAACAGGACAAAAGGGGCAGAATGGGGCTTTTTTTTTCTTGTTTTGCATGGAGACAGACAAACAAACCTCAACTTAAACCCTGGTGATGGGCCGCAATCAAAGCTCGCCTGTAGTCGCACAAGTAAATAAATATTCAGAAAGAAATGTCAGCCTGCGTTGCCTCTTCAGCATGGGAAAGGCGCGGGTTGGACAAGGGCTCTTTGTCCGGCGCTAAATTAACACTGCTGAGGGTGAACAGAGAGGTGCACTTGAGGAACGCTCTTATAGCAAAAGACAGGCTGAATGCTTCCTTTTCATGTCAGTTTTGATAAAAAAACAACATTATTTTTGTTGCCTGTTTTGCTCCTTACTCATCTTTAAAATCCTTAATTTGGTGGATTCAGATGATCAGAGTTGTACCTGCAGGCCTTCAGGGTCACAATCAATCAGAAAATGGAAAAATGTTAAAATAAAGACCAGAAGGCACCAGTGCATCTTCCACAAATGTACAACAAGATGATTTTTTTTTTTTTTTTTTTTTTACAAAGAGCTGCACTTACCATCCACCACGTCCGGGCCGACACGTCATAACAAAGCTGCCATTTGATGGACCTCTCGGACAGTTTCCCAGCCATCCCTGCTCTCCTCGGCTCTGGTCGTGGACGATGAGACACCTAATCAGAGGGACATCAGTAGAGGCATGCTGGGCCACATGTAGGCCAGTCCGGGACAACGGTGCATTATGGGAAATTAGAAGAAAAAAAAAAATCAGCAACAGCTTGACCAGTGACTTGAACCTGACTGTGGTAATTATAAGAGCCATGACCCTGCAACC
>OMNN01028080.1:0-22658 GCA_900302755.1 Chromis chromis
GACCACCACCAACCACTCACTCTCACACTGCATTCACCCAGGCTTCCTGGTGTTCCCTCACGGTCTCCCATCCAGGTACTGACCAGGCCCTACCCCGCTTAGCTTCCAAGATCTGATGGGATCGGGCATCCACAAGGCGGTATGGCCAGAAGCCTAGTAATAATGTTAAAGGATGTTTCTACCTCTCATTAGACTCTGCAGTGGGTACCAGGCTGCGTCAACATTGAATTTCTGAACCATATAACAGACGATGCTTGCTCTAACCCTGACCCAACTTTAAGCTCTCCTTTAATCCTTCTTTTGCCCAAGCAAAGAACAGATTCTGCGCTGCCTACAAATTATCTACGTTGTATCTGCTTAACCTAAACTTGAGTGGCTGATCCCACTGACGTGTATGAATGCTGTAGAGTGCAGTCGGCCAAAGAAAATGTTGGTCAGCTGAAATGGTAACTACTCTTCAGCCAGTTAATTGGTCTAAATAGGTCTGAGTGCAGTGAGTGCACTCTGCCTGCTAGTCTTATTTGCCAAAAAAGACCTACAACATAAGAAGCTGCTATTAGCAGCACATTAAATTATTTAATCAGCTTATTTTACACTGAAATGGTAACAACAGACATGGAGCAGACTTGCCTGTATTCATAGGATTTCTGAAAATAGAAATAGGTCAACTATTGATCCCAGCACAAGAACAACTGAGGAATATAATGTCGACAAGTTAGCTGCTATTTTTGGATAATCTGTCATGTTGGTTGTTGAGCCAGCCATTTCCCCAAACTTGAGAAGCATATATTCACATGTCAGTACACGCATATGGCCACAAACACGTCACAGATATAGGTTTGACTCATTAATATGGCCCAGACAACAAGTTAAGCTTACAAGTGTGTTGCCATTAAACCATGAAATTAAGCAAGCAAACCTCCTCAGCTGGCTTCACCCTGGCCAGCAACAACAGTTCTGTTTTATCATCACCATCTAACAACACCTCAGGCTTTTGTTTTTGAAATCAGGATACTTATTGTTATTGTTCCTCCTTGACCGTACGTACCCATCCTCAAGTATATGGGAGATTACCCCACCAAACAGATGCAGAGTCATCTTGAGCTCACCGACCAGATCTTCGGTCCCGCCACTCAACACGAGGCGCTCCGAGATGAGATCTATTGCCAGATCATGAAGCAGATGACCAGCAATAACAACCGGTACATATGTGTTATTTCTTCCTCTTACTGCCTCAGATTCTCTGATTGATTAATGACTAAAATGTTAGCAGTACAGCCTACCAATAAGAGGAATTCTGTATTTCTTGCCTCCAAACAGAACCAAAAAGGAGAAATGTAACCCTCTTATGTTTTAATTTGCGATTGAAAAGGGTACAAATGCTAGTTACAACATATGAGATCTTGAACATGTTTTTTTTTCTTCTTTTGCCTTGTCCAGGTTCAGCATGGAGCAGGGCTGGCAGCTGCTGTGGCTCTGCTGTGGCCTGTTTCCTCCCAGCCAGCCTCTTCTGAAACACGCTCAGCGATTTCTGGAGTCGCGGCGCAGAGCACCCTTCGCCTCTGACTGTCTGCAGCGGCTGCAGAGCTCTCTGAGGTTTGTTCAACATGCTGTGCTCTGTTATACATCAGTACACAGAAGAAGAGGGGCGTGTGACACGGGAGAGTGTGTGCATAGCAAGACAATTTATAGTGCAGTCGAAAAGCACAAGGCAGTTGCATCACCCTTCCTCGGGTTAGCAGCCACCATGACACAACATGACACCATGACTGGTGCGGTGAGAAAAGGAAATGTCATACTGTGATGTCTTGACTTTTAAATCTCTCAGTTAATTACCCACTTAAAACTAAACTGAGGTAAAAGCTTCTCATGCTTTTAGAGCAAGTGGTGCAGTGTGAGGCAGAACTAGCTTGCAGCAATGAGCTCTTTATACAAAAGTGTTGCATCACCTTTCCAGTCAGCAGGACCTCCTCTTTAAGTACTTTACTTTTGCATTCAGTGTTATTTATAAAAACGCAACCCCAAATGTTGCAATATGCAACAAGCAGCAACCTCCTGGTCTGAAAAATGAACCAAACACAGAAGTGCCAAAAGCTGCCTCCAATGACCACTTGAGGCTGGATCCAAAAGTGTATCAATCCCCATAAACCCCCATGTTGAAATATCCAACTTTACAGCAGAAATAAACACGTTTATAGGCTAGTGCAAAAAACATTTTGGTCATTTATGACACCACTTATGGCAGGGGAGCGTCTATATAACTCACCATTTAAGTTGAATTAAAGCCTAAAGTTTTGCATATTTAAAGGTGCGGTCACTTTGAGTGACAGCTGGGTACCGTCACATGACACTTCATAGCCCAGAATCTTTTGCATTTCCTGCCTCAGCTCCACTTACATCTAGGTTATACTCGAGAGAAGAGAACAACAAGTATAAATACACTGCTTACTGACCAATCAATTCTCTTTCTGTGGTGCTCAGATGGTCTTAGGAAAGCGAGTATCTTTAGAGTCTGTCTAAACTCTTTTCTTTCTCTGACAATCATAGATGTAAAAGATATTGATTGTTAGTGGAGGGTACTCCAGTCTTCCTCGCTTCTGACTACAAGCAAATCAAATCTAGTACATTGTTCTATAGGCCTTTGTATAGAGATATAATCCTAAAACAGACGATGATAAAGCACTGCAGCTGTACTTGTTAACCCGACTGGATTTGCAGTAAGCCTAATGTATCATTTTGAATCATGTTTTGTTGTTCTTTAGTTGCTCCCAGTTCCATTTACACAGAGTGGCAGCTTTCAGACAGTTTCAGACAATTTTGCCACCTTTCCTTTCTGACTTTAGCTGCAGCAGCTGTGTTGCTTTTAGCCTACGTTATATTTTTAAAGTGCTCATACAGGTTTAAGTTTAGAGTTTGCTCTTCTGATGAGAAATATGCAGCTCTAGACCTGTCCATGCGGTCATATGGTGCCAAGTTTTATATGAACACGCTCATAGTTAGATTCAGGAAACCTGGTTGGACTTAATGAGTTGATAACCAGCTTTATGTGACTGCTGCTTTTTGGCTTAGTGAAGATAATGAAAAATCATATCCTATACATGTTGAGCTTGCTTTTTAGTACAGGCCCCTGATCTCTGTTAAATGTAGCCAGTTTTACTCTGGTGCTATACATATATTGACTAACTTCTTTTTTTTTTTTAAGATTTATTTTTGGCCTTTTATGCCTTTATTCAATAGGACAGTGGATAGAGTCAGAAATGGGAGAGAGTGGGAAAGGACATGCAGTAAACGCCCGAGGTTGGAATCGAACCCGGGACAGCCGCGACGCCTTGGCACTTGGGTCACGCGACATAACCGTTAGGCTATTGGGGCACCATATTGACTAACTTCTAAATGAACAACCACAATTTTAACACAGGCTGATGACACGTATAGTCCTTGAATTACTTATGTTTGGTTTTCAAGGTGTCCAAGACTACACGATTATTTGCACAGAATAGTTAATAAATCTTGCTTTTTGGATTGATTTACATATATTTTGTGTTTAAGGTTCACTGCTGTTATTGCACAGAGCACAAAGAAATGCAATTCGCACATATTAGGAAGCTGAGTAGCTAAAGGCACTGCTGGGATTCGAACCCAGGATCTCCTGTTTACTAGACAGGCGCTTTAACCAACTAAGCCACAGCGCCATGTGTAAGGCCAGGAGGGACTAGAGAGACCAGGCTGGGAAGCAGTTAGAATGAGAGTCCTAATATCTAAGGGGTGTGTACTAGAAACTCTGAACCATTTAAATGAGCTAAAATGTAAAGAAAACAAAAAAGGCATGTGACTAAGCATTTGCTGGTCTGCTGCAGGATGGAGTCCAGGAAGTTCCCACCTCACCAAGTGGAGGTGGACGCCATCCAACAGAACAGCACCCAGATCTTCCACAAAATCCACTTCCCCAACGACACAGATGAGGTACCACTACAGATTTCTGGTATTCATAAAGTTAAAGAGAAAAAAACCCAGTTCACAGGACCAATGGAAGACTAAAAGATGAATAGATTCTAGAAATACCAGTGATTCCTCTCATCCTCCTCCAGGTGTTTGAGGTGTCGACCAGCACCAGGATCAGAGATCTCATCCAGAACATTTCCAAGAAGCTCGGCTTGGCTTCAGCAGACGGCTTCAGCATTTTTGTCAAAACACATGACAAGGTCATTTGGCATTTTAAAACCTTCAGCATGATATTTGTATCTTGAATTTTACAATGTTGGCTCTATCATAAATTAACAACTCTCTTTGACAAACAAAAATATAGTCTCTAATTGTGTTTATTTAATTTTAGGCTCTCAGTTTGAATGACGCAGACTACTTCTTCGATAGTCTGAGACAAATCACAGACTGGTCCAAGAGAGCCAAGAGGACTAAAGATGGTAATAAAGCTTTACAGGATTACAGTTACAGCAGGACCTCTGATGTTTGTCTATATTTACCTGTAAAAACCTTTTCTGTGTGTGTTTTCTGCAGGTGTGCCAGTGAACATATCCTACCTTGTGTTCTTCATGAGGAAGTTGTGGTTTAATGTGAACCCCGGCAGAGACACAGTGGCTGATCTTATTTTCCATTTCCCTCAGGTATATTTGAATGACATCACATTTTCCATGCCTTTTGTTTTCCCATCTGACATGGAAGCCAAATATTTCCATGAACGTAATCGTGCTTCACATATAAATGAGGTAGTATCACTGCTACAGATTAAAAGAAATGGGAGATTGAGATCTATAAACAGGCAGCTATTTATAAATTAATAAAATACTTGGTTCAAAGGCCAACCAAACGCAAGCCCAGAACTGGTGAAAATTCCACAAATAACAGCCTTCATATAATATCTGTGTCTTCCAGGAGATGCCTAAGTACCTGAGAGGCTTTCATGTTTGCACCAAAGAGGACATGATCAACCTCGCAAGTCTCCTCTTCAGGGTGAAGGTTGGCAGTGACAA
Organism: Chromis chromis; assembly: GCA_900302755.1. NCBI lineage: Eukaryota > Metazoa > Chordata > Actinopteri > Pomacentridae > Chromis > Chromis chromis. The sequence goes on from OMNN01028080.1 coordinate 4,989, forward strand.
GACCCAGTTAGTCACGATTCCCAAGATGATCAAGGATCTGGTGCCTGGTGACCAGCTGAAGGCCATGTCTGAAAACGAGTGGAAGAAGGTATGAGGGCAAAAAGTTATTCTGTGTTGTTACTCTCAACAAGTCTCATGAAAAGAAGAAGACTAACAATAACAATCAATTCTTTCACAGCTTACTTTCTGAAGATGTTAATCTTTACACAGTCATGTTTGGGGCTCAGTGACGCTGTACTCAGACAGCACTTTGAAGAAAATGCAGATAGCAGCATACTAACACAATGACATTGGGTGCTTTTCATGATCCAAACTAATCCTTCCTCGCACCTTCGCTCTTCCCGTCTTCTTCGTGTACTTCCCGTGTCCATCATCATGGAGGTGCTTCCAATTATTTAAATGCACCTCGAGGAGATAAAGAGAGAAGAGTCTTCAGGAGGGGCTGAAAGCGAGGAAAGTCAAAGAGGTGTATTATTGAATTGGTTTATTTAATCAGGAAGCTGTTTTAAAAAATAACCCTACTGATAATCACAAAAATACTGAATATCTGCTTCAATAATCAGCCAGGCCGACAATCAGTCTTGTGAGTATTTAAAGCTGCAGGGGCGTGTATGTGGCACTGGCTCAAAATAAACTACAATGTGTGACTTCATGGTGATAAAAGATCATTTCACCCAGTGCAGTGGTGATGCTGCTCACTGATATGTTTTTAGACAACGCTGGAGCTCTGTGGCACCAAGGAACAAGATGTTACAAGCTTCAGACTTTTTATGGGATTACTTTATGATGAGAAAAATACAGAATATCACGAGACTTGTCCTTTGAGGACCCCATATGAACAATATCACCATTATAAGCTTCCTGTGATCTGTATCTCAGCTCACTGAGAATATACCCTGAAGGCTGTGGGGCTGTTAGAGAATCATTAACCCCATTAGATGTGGTGCAGAGACTTTTTTCAAAACAAGACTGTTGTATCAAAATCTGATATATTTATAAATATATATATGTATTTTTAAATTTTCAGAGCATTACCGCCGCCTACAACAAACAAGCTGGTATGAGTGCTGAAGAAGCTAAGATAGCATTTCTGAAGGCGGTTTGTCGCTGGCCGACATTCGGCTGTGCTTTCTTTGATGTGAAGGTAAGAGCTGCATGAACGCACCGCAACTTGCCATCTGTCATCAGTTTGGTCGGGTGGGCAGTTTGTTTATCTGATGCTGCTGCTCTGTCTCAGTCTGCCGGTGCACAAGCTGAAAGCACAGAGTTTCATCATTTGTCTTTCTAACTTTCTTCTCAGCAAACATCAGATCAAAATTTCCCAGATATTGTGCGAATAGCCATCAGCAAGCAAGGAGTCACAGTCATGAACCCCAAAACCAAGGTGAAAGAAAAGAAAAGATTTTTTATCATTAATGCTAAATTCATTGTCCTGCTTTTTTTTCTTCACCATTAACATTTTATTTTCTTGTCTGAAGGATATTTTGGCAACTCATCCATTCAACCGCATCGCTAACTGGTGCAGTGGAAGCACCTACTTTCACATGACTGTTGGCAATCTAGTGAAAGGAAACAAATTTCTGTGTGAAACTTCACTGGTAAGATGTGTAATGTGCCGAACTCTGTGTCAGGTTGAAGTGTATTGTTTCCGTTTCCTTTTCCTGACCTGTGTCTTCTTTTAAAAGGGTTACAAGATGGACGATCTTATGGCCTCCTATGTCAACATGTACAACAGAGAGAGGAGGGCCATGCAAACCAGGAACCAGCGCTTCGACATGTGAAGACTTAAAAATGTACTCACAAAGAGGCAGAACAGGAAGAGTTCTCTGTTGAAAGAGCAGTCAACTATATTTGATTCATTGCATGAAATTAAGTGATTCTCACTTTTTATTTAAAGCTATATTCCTTTGGCATGTATTCAAATAACATAATAATTGAAAGTACATTTACACATTTGCTCGAGCCCTTAACCTTTTTTTAAGAGGAATTAGTCTCTTTGGTGTCTTTAATGATCCACAAATGATGTTCACAGATGCATTTTTCTATCCAGAATCACAAATCTCTTAAGTTGATTAAATGTAAAACCATGTTAGAAAATAACTACAAGCCAAATATAAATGTGAGTATCCTATATTTAACTTAGAGATCTATAATCTAAAAGTATTTGTTTTTGAAATACTGTTGGTTGCATTACACATTTGATTTACTCTGATCCACAAATTGTATGTCGCATTTATGTGCCGCTATAAAACTGTGACGTCTGGCTTTTCAGTGCATTTATATTGAATATCCATTTAGGAATTTTTCCTCAAATTTCTCCTGAGCATGGGGTATTTAATCTGCATTTGGTCTACAAAATTTCTCAAATAATTTACATTTACATGCACAGGATTTATTCTTTTGGATATATATATATATTAAATTTTAGTGTTGGATAAAGAAATCACTTGTGAACAACATAATTTATTTACTAATTTGTCATATATATTTGCAAATGTTTGTAATTTTACTTGTGGATCACGAAACCCAAATTTGTCACTACTTTTGAGATGAATACTTGTTCATATTAGTCAGCCTGACTTAAAAACATTAAAGGTGCCTTGTGGAATTCTCTTGTAGGTTTACCTTCAGCATTTCTCTCTGAAAACAGATTGGGGACATCCTTGAAGTCTCACAAAATGCTTAATAGTGAATTTCCTTCCATATAAATGAAATGAAAGAGAATTTTTGAAAAGTTTAAACCCTACTTCATCTACATCTCTGTTATAGTCTTCACTGCCTTTTTTTTTAGGGCTTTTGCTAAGTTTGTCACCACCAACTTGAACAGCATAAAACCCTACTTCGTCACCCCTCATGCTCCTGTATACAAACAAATCGAGGGCAAACTCATCAAAACATTTTTGCCATACTGGTAATAGAGTTCAAAAACTCCATGATGTATCTTTAGGTAAGCCTACATTTAGAAAATAGATAGAACTTAAGTGTTCTATATATTTAGTCAAGTAATGTACTTAAGTGCAAATTTGAAGTGCTTGAAATTTACTTGAATCTTTTCTTTTCCTGACATGTTCTGCCTTAACTTCACCACAGCTCCAATTGAAATATTTTGTTTTTTACTTTACTATTTTAATTTGACAGCTTTAGTTACTTTGAAAATTAAGATTTTTGCACATGAAGAATTTATTAAAAATGCAATGTGTTGTCATAAACTACCCAAAGTAGACCTTAAAGGATGAGTCAATCAATCCATTAGTCAACTGGCAAATAGAGCAATATGTTGATAATTGTTCAGAAAACCTTTTCACTATTTTCAGATTTTTTATAAACCAAACGTCAATTATTTCAGAAATTAATCAGCTATTAAAATAATTATTAGTTGCAGTTGGATACAAAATGGTTCAAAATTTGCTCTGCTTCAAACAGCTACAACTGCTTTCCCACAAATGCCTGAGTACTAGTAATGTAATTATGTAATATTTATTAGTGTAACAGTCACAGGGGATCATTATCTGCATTTTCGCACACTTTTAGGTAAGAATATTAAAGAATATTAGCTTGCTGTATTAGTAGCTAGCTTAAATTCATAGCTAGCACTAATAGCTTGACGTACCACTACCTAGCTAGCTAGCTTGAATTCATAGCTAGCTTTATTAGCTTGACGTACCACTACCTAGCTAGCTAAGCATCCCTGGTGATGTGGTAATATTTTTATGTCAGTAATTAAATATCCATGAGAAAATAGCTATAATCTCACCAACTGCAGTTCTAAACCCATCAATAGACACATAATTGCAAATAATATATATTTTTTCAAAACCAATTTTTATATGTGTCATGTAACAGTTAAAATGAAGGTAATTTTATGGGAAGCGTGCCTATGTTCCCACAGCCCTACTTTCCCACATTCCTAAGACATTTTTCAAAATTAGGCCCTATCTTCCCACATTTCTAATATTCGGTTCACACCAATGATAAAAACAGCCAGGGAAGGGCGTCACGAACACTTCGAGCAAACAGGTGGCCAGTCAGAAATTCCAAACAAACGAGAGACCAACGTGTCACAATGCAAAAATGCCGGTTTCCCTATTTACATGCAATCGCTAAACCAGAGTTTTCCAAAATCTCCACTTTGGCCAGAGTTTTTAGAAATAACCGTTTTCTTAAGATAAAAACGCGGGGTTTTCGTGTAAATGAGAGGCCAAACTGCATGGAAATATCTGTGTTTTCCCTTCGTGTAAACGGGGTCTTAGAAATGTGAGATATGTGGGAACATAGGGCTGTGGGAACATAGGGCTGACCCCATTTTATGAGTAGGTAATGAGACTGTTTGAATCAAGAACACTTGTTAGTTAAGATTCTACCTGGAGCTTCTTCTCACAGTATTTGATATTCAAAATATCTGTATATTTTAAAAGAAACTAGACACTTACCCCAATTTCACGCTAATGGAGTACTCTTACAGTAAGGTATTTGTACTTTTTATTCAGTAAAATATTTAATTAGCTTCCTCTACCACTCTTAGCTGCTTAAAGGATGACTGATTTATTTACAGAAGAGGCAATATTTGTGCAACAAGTGTGAGCAACCCTGCAGCTTATCTAAAAATCTTTCTGAGTAAACAGAAATTAGCCGTCAAAAACAGACATTTTGCTATTACTGCCCTGGTGACCTAATTCTGGGGATATTTGCATTTGTGCACACTTGTTTGTTTACATGTCCGAGGCCGACTTTCTGCAAATTCAGCAGCTAAATAAAATGATGGAACTGTCCTTTAAAATAACAGCGTCTCTTTTTCTGTGCAGAAGCTTTTTTAGTTTGACTGAGCCCTCACAGCTTTGAGAAGAATGATATATTTATGATAGCAAGCACTTATACAAAGAAATGTTTTTGCTTCAGGGTTACAAGACGCACAACAGACACAGTGGAGAAGCCGAACAAAAGTGAGGGGCCGCTCCAATTAGCAGTTGGCAGTATATTAACGGGGTAGTGATGTCAAAGCTTTTCCACGGTGCTGCACAGATAGTGGCTTCATTCAAGTCTACAGAATACCATTTGCATATCGTTGATACAGAAGAGAAAAAGGGCCGATGTGTCTGACACACAGCTGTGAACTCCAGCGTATGAAAGAAATATTATCCCCCCTCAGCCAGTGGGTCTTCTCTCCACATCTGTCCGATGGCTATGTGACTGATTATTTTGGGCATTCCAATTCATGATGCCCCCAGGAGGCAAGAGAGCAACAAGGGCCTCTGTTTCCTCCAAGCGTTCCCCTCCTCCCTGCTCTTGTTTTTTTCTTGCTCTCCTATAGTGCTTGGGGCCCTCTTTAGAACTTAACAGAGCATCGACAAAAGATCATCTCTGAGACTTTAGTCATAAACTTCTCAATTAACAACACAGTCCATCTTCTATCTATCAGTGGGGGGTGGGAGTTCATGGTGAAGCCACTCGGTGCGCCGCTAGGCCTGGTTTCCATGGAGTCATACCCGGCGACTCGCTGCGTCTGAGGCATGCCATTCTTCTTCCCGCTGCTAAAATGCGCCGCTTATTCTGACTCAGGCTATTGTGGAACGCACAAGTGGCTCTCTGAGGAGAAGGGGATGGAGGGAGAAAGGGTGGGGTCAGGGTTCAAACGAAAGGCTCCCATCGGGACTCCCTTTCTGTTATCAAATTTGTTGAGACACAAAAAGAGCTACAGTCTCATTCCCAAGAACATCTTGAGGGAGAGAAAAGGGGGTTATAGGACGACGTTCTTTGTGTCAGAGCACCAGATCCTCCACAGAGCGGCGGACGAACTCCCTGTCTTCACTTTGCTCCACATCCCTGATCCTGCACTGAGTGCAGACCACTTTGTCTTTGAGCAGACAAACTTTTCTCCTCAGGAACTCTGGTAAGTCTTTGCATTGGATTACTGAATTTATGGTAACTGGAAAGTCATGTATGCATGTATAAAGTTGCACAAATCTGCTTTGTTAGTAGTTGTAGTTAGTAAAATTCTATTTAAATGTCTCTTTGGTTTTTTAAGCATCTAAACAGTTTGGTATTTTACAAATTTTTTAGAAGTAATGCAATCTTTCAACAGCTTTTAAGGCTAAATGGCGCAAACTTCCGATATACTTTATCCCAGATTGCAAACATTACAGCTGTCAGTGTTTAGCCACAGGATGCTCAGTCTCCTCTTCACGCCTCCACAGATCTGCTTAACCAGATCACTGTGATCAAGGCATATTTCAGGATTGTCTCTCTCCAGGATTATCCCTCGGAGATCTGTATTTATGGAAGCTTTTCCATTCAGCTGCTCCGCTCCCGGTTTGTTATCCCTGCTGGGTCTGCAACCCCTTTTTCTTCAGGACTCCTGAATGCTTTGAGTCTGAGCCTTGGCTGAGAAACACCCCACCATGTGGGTCCCACAACGCTCGGTGAAAAGAGCCACGCTGCTCCATGTGGCTGGTTTCTAATGGGCCCGAAGTCTGGCCAGTGAGCTGGCGATGCAGAGATTTTACCGAGTCAGACAAAAACAGACTTTGCTTTTATTGTGCAGCATTATTTAATCACATTTCAGGGCTTGGTGAGCTGTCTGCATGGTGCATTTAGGATCCTCCACTCAGCTATAGAAACATCTGCTGGATGACAAGTTCATCCCACATACACATGTTATAATGTTGGTGTTGGATCCACCACAGATACCATCATTAAAGTTAAAACAAACCTTGCCTTAAGATTAATTAATGTCAGACTTTGCTGTTCACGCCCCAGCTGATGCTTGTGTTTAGATATCAGGCTAAAGCAACAACAGAAGAACAGATAAATACAGAAAAAGAGGAGTGGACGGTTGGAGCTTGCCAGATTTGGACGGAAGAGTGGGTGGTCATCTTTAAGGTGTGCCTGGAAACAATGTGCAATCCTTGGAGGACTGGAAGATATATTTGTTTCATCCATGGGAAAGTGAGACAACCAGTAGTTTGTATTTAATGACAGATCTTTTTCAAAAAAGTCTTGGGCTGCTGCCAGACATACAAGTATTTATTATTCAATAATTGTAATAATTACAATAATTGCATGACACTTTTGGCATATTATAGGTTTTTTTTCATTTGAATTAAATGGTATAAAAATGATTTAGAAGCACTAATCATGTCAGTAATGTATGAAAAACAGGCCCTGAATATGAATGACTGAATCTGTTGACATCTAATGAGAACAATGTCAACTGTTTATTGACACTTTTAACTAACAATATCTGTTTTTTTATCCATGCATTTAGCTTCCAACAGTTGATCCACTTTTATCTGACAGTTTAATTTGTTAATCTACTGTTAGCTCACAAATTCTACTAGCTATTTTACTGTTTGCCCAGTACAGTTTTAACTGTTTAGCCATTGTTTTAGCTGTTAGTCCACTTTTAACTAACAGTTTTAACTGTTTATCCGTACTATTAGCTTAAAATCTGAAATGTTATCCATCTATTTATTCAGTTTCTAACCATTATTTATATATTTCATTCATTTATTAATTCCTTTTCACTGTTTGTTTTAATTGTTTGTCAATAATTTTTGGTTAACTGTTGCATTTTCTTATTAAACCTGCTCAGTTTTGCTTGGTTTAGCACAAACACTGGACACAGGGGCTAGCCTGGCTATGTCCAAAAAGAAAAGAAAATCACTTGCTGGCACAACCAATAAAACTACATGTCATTTTTATTGCACAGTTTCAGTTCACACTGTTGTATGAATTAAACAAATTAGATATAAAACGTTATTTAACTAGCAGTAGCAGGAATTATAGATGGATTGTTACTTGGCTAAGCTAACTTGTTTCTTCAAATTTAAGATATAAAAGTAGTATCAATTTTCTCATGTAACTAACAACAACAAAGCAAATAAATGCATTAACTAAAATGTCAAATCCATTTCATTCAAGTGATAAAAATTAAGCATTTTCAGTCTTAATTGCTGCTATGCTAGCATTAGTTTAAAATTCTCTGCAGGTACTGTATATGTTTTTATTATTTATCATGCTGAGTTTTAAACTACACTATTAGTTATGCTGTGTAGTAGCACAGTATTGCCTTGCACAGACATGTTTACCTTTAACACCTAAAGCTTAATGTCATAAATGCTCCTTAGAGTTTGTCATTGAGCCTAGAAGAAACAGTTGTTGCTGGTTAATCAGGCTGCAGGCCAGTTATTCTGCACAGAGAAGATCTAATGACTCGGCCTGACTTCCTGGGCTTTGTAGAGGAAGTCTAATTAGTCAAAATGAAGGAATTACATCCTCTGAGGGCATTTGCACTTTAACCAGGGACACTGGCATCCATTGTTACCTTGTGAAACTGGCACTGTGACAATCACTCTCCCTGCCTGTTGTCAGTGTTGTGTGTGGACAAGGTTGGGCTGTCAGGGTTTCCTGTCACTGGGGTAGTTTGCTGTCTGAATACTAACAATGAACTATGTTTTTTTTCTTTTCAAATTAAAAGACCTTGACTAAAAGGCAGGTCAGAAATCAGACCAGATCTGTACCCTGCAATGTAAAAATCTGTCCTGTTACTTTATTAAAATTAAAACACATCTTTAGTTATGCCTCAGAATTGCTTTTAAGATAAATTAATATCTATTTTGTCTCCTTAGCCACCAAAATGGAGTCAACCACGATGGAGCTGCTTTCCAACCAGACATCAGAGAGCTGTGCACCACTGGAGACGACGATTGAGAACCAGCTGTTTGGATGGTTCTACATCGTGGTGTTTGTCCTGGCGCTGAGTGGTAACAGCTTGGCTCTCTGGATCTTCTCTCAGCAGCGTGGGACGTCCTCTCCAGCTAACGTCTTCTTGATTCATCTGGCTGTAGCTGACTTATCGTACGTGATCATCCTCCCACTCAGAGCCATCTATCACTTCACTGGAGGCCACTGGCCCTTAGGCGAGGTGCCCTGCAGAGTGGTGGGCTTCTTGTTCTATGTCAACATGTACGCCAGTCTCTACTTCCTGGCCTGTGTGGCGGGGGATCGCTACCTGGCTGTGGTTCATGCCGTGAGGTCACTGAAGGTCCGTCGTAGTCGCTACGCTCACATCATCAGCTTCTGTCTGTGGGTCCTGGTTACCATCTCCATGGCGCCGCTGCTCGTCACCCATCAGACTGCTGAGGTGGACAACATGACAGTGTGTAAGCAGCTGTATAGAGAGAAGGCCTCGCACAAGGCACTGATCTCACTGGCCGTGGCTTTCACGCCGCCTTTCCTCGTCACCCTGTCCTGTTACTTTCTCATCATCCACAGCCTGCATCGGGGCTCCAGGTTGGAACCGGCCCTGAAGCTGAGGGCCCTGCGAACCATCGGCCTGGTTATGCTCATCTACGTGATCTGTTTCCTGCCTTACCACATGAGCAGGGCCACCTTCATCCTGGGTTACAACCATCCTGACAACTCCTGCCAAGCACGAAGAGGCCTGAGCCTGGCCAACCGCCTCACCTCCTCCCTCACCTGCCTGAACGGTGCCATGGACCCGCTGGTTTACCTGTTTGGGGCGGAGAAATTTCGTGGCACGCTAAGGCGACTGTTCTGTAAAGATAAGGGAGGAATGTCCGGAGCCACCAGTGGAGAGTTAAAGGGAACACATGAGAGCTCCGTGAGCGCCAAGTCTGAGTTCTGAGGAAGAAGGATTTGAACTGAATCTACAACTCTGTGGTGACTAAATGGTTTTCCAACACAACCAGCTTTGGTCTGATTGTGCATTCACTGTTGCCTTTAACTGACTGAAGGCTCAATTTGAAATTAGGCCTCAGTTCCAGCGTCCACCTTACACCCTATTCACTGAACCTTCACAGGCTTAAACTGACATCATTTGTGTGAGCAAAGGAACATGTTTAAACTCCGAACACCAAACTCTGTGCATATTTAATCAATGGGAAGGAATGATGCTCACGATTTGACAGCAACATGGTACTTTTGGACCAAATCAAAATATTTATCAGCAACTATGGTACCATCATTAGACAGATACTAGAAGGTTCGAGGCTCCTCCCATGTTGTGTCCATGCTTCTGAAATTCCACTGTCATCATCGTTAAATTTGCATACACTGTGGGTTCTTTCTATTTGAGGTCTTCATGAGTCCACTTGGTACCAAAGTCTACTAAATCTAATCGGACTGGGTCTTGGGTCTGTATGTCCAATACCAGAGTGGACCTGGTTTCATTTCAAACAGCTCATATCATTGATGTAGCAGGTGGAAAGACAACTTTGTTTTTAATATAATTTTACCCCCTAAACATAGAGAAACTATTTAAGTTTCTCTGACTATTTACATTATCTTACATTATTCTTTTATATTGCTTCTTTTTCCAACTGCAGCTGCTTGTCAGTTGATCTGATTCATTGTTATTGTTCATTGTCTGATAGAACCAGTTTGGATCAACAGCATTTGGATTGGGTTTAATTATTAGAAGATTTGTCTGCCTTTCTGTGCTCCTAATCAATAAATGCATGTCAGGTTTGGGTAGGATTCCCAGTGTTCAGGTCCAAAATAGTGGACTTAACCTACTCCCAAGTCTGCAGATTTGCCAAATTACAAAAAGTTTGACTAAAAAGCTCTGAGACTTAAATATAGAACCCTCAAACCTGAACAGATTGAAAAGTTGATCTAAAAAATAACAACTTTCTTGTTCTATATATGATAAAGGAAATTGCTCATACAACAATATATTTAAACTGTCTTTGCTGTTTGCTGGTGTGTCAAACACCAAAATACTGAGCAAGCATGTACATAGTCATCTTGTATTATATATTTTCTATTGCTGTTTTGTATTGAAGGCCAAATATGGTGAATACTCATTAGTGATTATGAGTTTTATTGCTTTTTTAAACCTAAGGTGCATTTACCTTTGCTAGCAGCATGGCTTTGTAGTCCAATATAAAATATTTGCCATGAATACTGTAATGTATACTGTATGCAATTCTTATAGAAATTGTGTACCTTTGGTGCATGCGAGTCAAAATTTTTACTTTTGTTTTGCAACCAACAACAGCAAAAAGTGTGTTTAGCGCTAATTAACACATGTTAGCATGCTAATATGACAAATTAAGTTGCTAAATATGTTAACATTATACCTGCTAAACATCAGTGTGTTAGCATTGTATGTTAGCATGCTGATGTTAGCATTTAGCTCATGTGCTATATGGAGCTGCGGGAAAGACTCTAGACTCCTGGGTTATATCCAAAATCACACCTATTTACTTTTTATAGCATTTTACTGCATTTACTGCATTTTTACCCTGGTGTCTGAATTTTGATTGTATAAATGTATCTACTTTATATAATGCCTTCAATTATTCCGCACAGTTGTAGTGTTCATAGCATGTACACTACTTTCTGCTAAAAATCCCACATTTTTGTGGACCACATTGGGATTTTATAGATGCACAAATTGCCATTGTGCACCTCTACAGCTTATAGTGTTGAGACAAAATGATGTTGACTAGTAAGTGTCCGAAATGTCAGTTTACTGTGATTTCGGACGCTGATGAGCCACAGCATTAAAACCACTGACAGGTGAAGTGAATATCATTGATTATCTCATTATCAAGGCACCTGTCAGTGGGCGGATATATGAGGCAGCAAGTGAACAGTCAGTTCTTGAAGGTGATGGTGTGGAAGCCGGTAAAATGAACACCATAAGGGGGTCATTTGGAGGCATGGCAGAGACCTACACAATATTACCAGGTGGTTTTAATGTTGTGGCTAATCAGTGTATACGGGGATTAATGAATGACCGAATGAGGACATAGCAATGACTTGTTAAAGTTGCCCCAAGACACCAGTATTATGTTTACTTTGTTTGTGCTTGACAAATCTCCATTGTAAATACTGTATATTCTTAATTATCCCACTCCTTAGCTCTTCTATGCATTTATATTGCACTATTGCATGACAAACTATTAACCATTCTTCTATGTTACTGGGAGTCAGTTTGACTAAATTGCAAAAAGCTTGTTCAAGTTCAACTTGTGAGTACTTATTACATAATTCTCTGCAGCAAAAATGCTCCATCTGCTCATTAAAACCGTACAGACGCTCCACCAGTTGACTTATATGACAACGGCCGACTCACATTTCGTTCCCTGTTTGCATCAATAACCCAGTGCTGTTACATAAAAACGACATTAACTCGACATTTTAGTGCGTGAAAGCAAAAGTATGATTTCACATCCTCCATGTCTGAGGCTTTGACACGCTAATCGTGAAAGTGGCAGAACTATTTCGAGCGCTGAGACAGAAACCTCCGAGGCTGCACTGACTTGTCACCGTGTAGTTCTCTTTTCGTATCATGTGACCATGTTGTGGTTTGTGAGCGGCTTATTTTCCTCCTCTTATTTCTGCAAGACTTCCTGTCCACCACATGAACATGGCAAGCCATTCTAAAGTCGTGTTTCCTGAATGTATGCATTTCAGAAACCACCCAAGCTCCCCTGATTCATATGAGATGAATAAAAGTGTAGCAGTTACACTCAGGCCAGGGGGTGAACATGAGCGCTTGTTTTGATGATTTGAGCATTAAAATGGATATGAAAACCGAATGAAGCCTCCTGTGCTGTTTATTTATCAGTCAACTCCTTCACTGTAACCAGTAAGAATCATCATGCTACTTCCCCTTTTCACTTCTTTCAGCTCAGTTTTTTTTTTTTACATTCACGGCCATTTGAACAGTTGACAAGCAAGTGAAACTAAAGAGCTCGATATGTTGGTTAATCTTTACAGCAGTGTGACAAAGATTAAAGTCTGCATTTCCATTTACAGCTGTGTGGATCCGTCACAGAGCAACCAAGTGGAGGCCCTCCTCTCTGTCACTTCTCAAATGAGGAAGTTCAGAGGCGAGCTAGTAGCAGCTTCCTTTTACAGCTTGTAGGGGCAGAGGATGAACAAGTGAAAGAAAGGACTTAAAAGTGCGCACAGTGAGAAGATGAAAATAGCCAGAAAGAAAAATTGAGTCTACTGAGGTTTGCTGCCATTTTTGTTTTTCTTAAAGAGCAGATGCACAACTCCTGAGCTCAGGCTCTTGGGTGAGAAACAGGATGCCATGGTGCCATGGCAATATAACTCGATCCAAAGCCGAGGATCTACTTTCCAAAGCAGCGAGAGATGGAAGCTTCCTTATCCGGGACAGTGAGTCCATACAGGGAGCGTATGCCCTCTGTGTTTTGTAAGTTGCTTGTCTTTTACTATTGCAAACGTAGCTTGCAGGTGATTTTAATACGCTTTCATACAGCTGATGATGATTCATGTGCCTTCATAATATGCAAAATGACCTGTAGATGATGACTAATGACACATCTGGCTGCTATACTGTATGTTTTGGGTATTTGGTGTGAGAAAATTTATTCTATTCTTATTTTATTATCATCATTTGTGCAAAAACTGATTAAAAGCTCAAGTTCCCCCTGCTGTAGTCCACTGTATCATATCACATTTTTTGCACACTGCAACACAAGACTAGTTCCCCTTTATTTGCATACTGTGTAGCCACAAAGCACCGCCCTTTGCCCTCTGCATGTCATTTTTCATTTAAAACACTAGCTAATATATTTATATGTTATATCCTGCTGACAGACATTTGCATTTTGTTGTTTCGATTCCAGATTCCAGAACTGTGTGTACACGTACAGAATCCTGCCAAATGAGGACAAGAAGCTTTCTGTCCAGGTGGGTAGACAGTTTGACACAAGATGCCATTGTTTTATTAAAAATTAAATCATGTGAGTTAACAATAATAATAATCATTATAACTTTAGTAATATGGCACTTTTAAAAACAAGGGTTTACAAAGTGCTTTCAGAGCTATTGTTAACGCTGCTGTGAATCTGTAACATGTATTTTAAGAAGTGCAGCATATTTATACTCATAATAACCGTCCACCACTGACCCAGACTGAACTACAAGATAGATTGCAGTGATCATTTCTGCAGACATTTATGGTACCCTGAGGATTACAGTTACGATTCAGTTTTTTTCATATCGATAATTTCACACCATAAGTCAACTTAGAGCACTTCACATAGTGAGGTGAATACTTTATAATGTTATAATGTAGAAAGAAACCCAGCAAGTCCTAACTATTCCTTCTGAGCAGCTCTTTGGCAGCACTAAGAAGTAAAAAATATTCAATTTTGACAGAAAAAAACTTCGGCAGAACCAGGCTCAGGGTAGGCAGTCATCTGCCTCGACCGGAGGGTAAAGGCAAGATACAAAAAGGAAAGCAGAGGGAAGCAAACAAACAAAGAATGAAGCCTAATGAATTTAGTGATTCCATTTTTTTCCCCTGAGATGCCACAATGAGGGTGATATTTGTCCTTTTTTGTATCAACAATTTTCAAATGGATTGGTGTAAAATTTGGTAGTTCATGCACCCTCAGGATATATTGCAGTCTGGTTTATGATGAAATATTGGTGCAGTGGTGGCCCTGAACTGGCAAGAGGTTGAGGTGGGAAAGTGAGAGCGACCGCTTGTCCCAGTCACCACCACTGTGGGCCCTTGAGCAAGGCCCTTGACCCCTGACTGCTCACCGGGTGCTGCACAGCCCACTGCTCCTAGTATGTATAGTTAAGGTTAACTTTGAATAGGATGGGTCAAATGCAGAGAAGGAATTTCCCAAGGGGAGATCTATAAAGGTTAGATTATTATTTATATATATATTTATTTATTTATTATATCTGCAAAACGAACAGCATCCCCTGAACCTCTGTATTATTGTGCTTGCAAAGGTGATGCTAGTGTGCTTGACTAAAATGGCCAACATTTCCTGCTAAACATCAGCATGTTAACATATAGACACATTTATTTAGCTCCAAGTGTTTGCTGCACCTTTGTAGAGCCTCACACAGCTGCTAACATGGCTGCAGACTGTTTCATTTCTTGAAACTCATTTTCATCAAAGCTAAGTTGAGATAACATGATTACATGGAGACTATTCAGTAGATTCCACTAATAAAACTACGTCACATGGACCTCAGATGGTCCAATTGTATGTGCTTTTAATTCAGAATTCAAAAACAACAAAGAAAATATCATGTATTTTGTTAGGGCTGCACAATATTGCAAAAAACTGACATTTCGATAGTTTGTTTTTCTGCAATATATATTGTGATATGAAAAAAGTAGAGGAATTTGAACCAGATGACCAGAATAGCTCTATCTGTGGTGGCTTTGTGGTGCTGCTTCAAATGGTGAAATAAGTTAGATGTGTGGCCTCGTGTAGTGGCAACAAATGCAAGACGCTGCCGCCAAAGTGAGTGTTCATTCCTGTAGCTGAAATATTTACATATAACTGGTGTTGCCTGAAGGCTGCATGTCCACAAACTCTGTGCCTTGTGAATATGGTAAAATAAATTTTAAAAAACTAAGCTTGTAAGTGAATTATGTGAATATGAAATATGACGATGATGAAGAAGTGCAGCCATATATTTTATTGCTCAGATAATTTGTTTACCTGACTTAATATCAAGTTACTGCTAATAACTTTTCTGTCTAGTCCAGGTCACGTTGTATGAACCATTACAATCTAATATCACAACACGAATTAAATATTAGCAAAAGACTGATATGCATTACACGAATTTGCACCATTATTCACGTTTCTTACCATAAATCAAACATTTATTCTGTCTGTCACATTTCTGTGTACATTATATAAGTCATGTAACAACATTTTTGCCTACTTTCTAAGTTATTGGTTTGAGTTGAGTGGGCGTCTTCATTAATATTCCAAGTGGGGAACTTCTTTTTCAGATCATGCTGGCACCACATGAATGCACTTCTAACATTACGGCTTAAAACTTGCAAATGTTGAGGTGCAAATGTAATTATTATTAATTATTATATACAATACTCATTCTTCTCTCCGGTTCACCAATCATTTTCACGCATTGATTTATTCCTCACCAGCAATTCAATTATATCTAATATTTCAGAATCAAAAATACACCCCATCATCATCAGTGATCATGCCCCAGTAACATTTACATGGAATAAAACCACCCCATACAGACCCAATGCCAGATGGCGCTTTAACACATCCCTCCTCAAGCTGTGGATTTAATGTTAACTGGCATTCTTAATTTTATAGAATATATATTCAATGTGCGTATAGGTGTAATGCTTTATTTGAGCTGGAGTCATAAACTGATAAGCTGCAATAATTCAGTGGCAGCAATAAAAGCAAGCGTGACTTCAATCTAGAGATCAGCAGATATTTTATTGGGTTGACACTTTTTCGTTGTCACCATTGCTATTCAACTGAGTAAAAATGAGAAATACGCTGGGCTGTCTTTTAGTAGGAAGATATAACTGAGTATCATCTGCATATTGTTCAAGATAAAGAAGAAGAAGAAGAAACGATTTATGTTTGGGTGAACTTGACAAGCATTTTATATGCAAACCTGTGGCCTAAAATGGAAACTTTCAGTAGTAAAAATGTGCTGATTACTGGAGCGTGAATGGGTCCTTTGGTATGGAGCACCAGCATGTTAGAGTGCTGTGATACTACAGTCATGTTTTTCTACAGAAGAAGCAAACAATGTGCAAATGTGTGAGGTGCAAGCAGTAGAGTAGTTTAGTCTAGAAGGTAGTACATGCAAGTTTGTGCATAATACTTGCTGCAATTAGGCAATTTAATAAAATTGGTCCTGAATAATCATATATTCTTGTGCACATGCATCGGTTACTATGGTGGCTGCTGATTTAGAGTACTTGCACCTTTTTATTTTAAGTATAGCCACAAGAACAGCTGTATTGGAAAGCTGGATCCCTTCATTTGTAATGGTCCAGTTGCTGTGACTTTTAAAGTGAAAGTAATAACCAGAGAAAGAACCTCTTAAAACAACACTTTGATAACTCAGCTGATGACATAAATGCAGCTGGAAAAAACCCACAGACATATCTAACATCTGACATCATATAAGAAGAAAGCCTGAAAGGTTATGTCACCTGGTTTAGTCACAAAGGACCAAAAAAGCTCCTCCAGAACAATAGGAGCACATGACATTTCAGATCTTTTTTGTGCCTAAACATATGTGAGAAGCTGATGTTTTTTGCTGTGATGTGCTCTGCAGGCCTCAGAAGGAGTTCCTATTAGGTTCTTCACTGGGCTGCCTGAGCTGGTGGAGGCGTATTACAGCCCCAACATGGGTCTGGTCACACATCTGCAGTACTCTGTCCAGAGGGAGGAGGAGGTAGAAGAGGAGCAAGGTCAGAAACCTTCACTTTATCTGTTCATGAGAAAATACACTGTTTCCTGTTTAAAAAACCCTAAACAGTCTTTATGTGTTTGTGCTGCAGAAGGTCTTCCACCACAGCTTCCACCCAGACACTTCACAGCTGATGACTCCAAAGCTTCTGAGCAGCCGAGCAAGTCCTTATCAGACACCTACCTGATGAGGCTGCAACATGTAGACCTATCCACGTACGGTTATAGTAGCTTAGCAATTTTTTGCACTTGCTTTCCAAATTCCAAATGCACAGCAAGTTGTAAGATAAGATAAGATAAGATAAGATAAGATAAGATAAGATAAGATAAGATAAGATAAGATAAGATAAGATAAGATAAGATAAGATAAGATAAGATAAGATACTTTATTAATCCCAAAGGAAATTCTTGTGCCAGATATTGCTCAGAAAAAAACGACATA
>OMNN01028081.1:0-31756 GCA_900302755.1 Chromis chromis
TACCCCCATGCCCTCCCCCCGAAGTATATTTGTCATTAATTGGACCCGAATATCCATCACCACGGCTAAATTTTTAGATTTAGCGCCTTTTTAGATTTAGGGCATCTCCCCTACACCCAAACACCCCACCCCCAACAACCGAATATTCTGATATTCATCATTAATTGGACCTGAATATCCGGAGCACAGAAATTACTATTTGAACCAGCCCTAATGGGTAGACATGAGCTGCTTGGCGGAGGTCTGCACTCTCCGAGTGCTTTTCTAGTTTCAATTATGAATCAATCTGCAGATAATTTCCTTGATGTTACATCTCTAAATGTCTAGCAACTCAAGACCCAAACATATTTAGCTTACGATGACATAAACAACAGAAAAACAGCAAATCAATTCAGTTCTTGCTGTATGTTTGATTTAGTTTATATCTACTAAGGTTTAAAGATTGCACCATATAGATAAAACATTTCTAAATCATTCAAGTGTCTTTTTTTCAATACAAACATCTTAATGTGTAAAAAAAAATATGTGTTTGCATGTATAGTCTTGGATGTGACTTGAGTTAGACACAAACCAGCAACATTTCATGCAGCAGTAAATTGCGAAAACACACGACATGTTATGTGCAGTAAACGCATCATACAGCATAGTCACATACACATTCACACTTATTATATAGACTGGGTGTTGAAGAAGCAAGATGTCGCCTTACTCTCTCACACATATATACATTTGTTTTATTCTCTGTTACCTGATAAGAGCCTCATGAAGTTGACAGTTTCTTGCTCCTCCATTTTTTCTTCTTGCACTTCCTCTTTATTTAGAAAATGTCAAAACAAAAAATACCCAAAATTCTTACATCATTTACAGCACAAATGTCTTCACATAAACTGTCATTTAAAGTTCTAAAAAGTTATGAGTGACTTCCTCGTTCTGCCTCATTAATATCCGCCGAAGTGAAGACC
This sequence comes from Chromis chromis, assembly GCA_900302755.1. NCBI lineage: Eukaryota > Metazoa > Chordata > Actinopteri > Pomacentridae > Chromis > Chromis chromis. The sequence goes on from OMNN01028081.1 coordinate 963, forward strand.
TGTGAATGGCTGATCTGGAGCTGTTCCTCAAGCTCTGCTGTTGCGGCTCACTTTCTGGCAAGTGGAGCAGATGTTAGATTTGTCCACACTGAGGCTGAATTTGACAGCGAACAGGAAATCACATGACAGGATGCAGACACAGGCGTTGCACTGGTGAGAAAAAAAAAGCACAAACAAATACAGTGGACTGATGAACAACAAGTGAAGTGAACTTTGAATGTCATATTTAGATGCCTTTGTAATTAGATAACTGGTTGAGGTTTGGCTTAAGGCTGGACCTGGACACCCGACTGAGCTTTTCAGTGTTAACATTTTCAGCCCTTTTCACTGAATCCATGTAAACTATCAACAATCATGCTACATAGACCACACGTCATAGACAGTGGTAAGTGTTGCACCATTTGTAAACCGGTGTTTCAATGTAATGGGTCAAATGATGTAGCAAAAAGGCTCTTTACACCCACACACTACACCACAAAGATATCTGAGGCTTCCATTTACAAAGAAACATGAGCATGGGCGTCATTTCTTACATGCTATTTCAACATGATTGGTTTCAATTCTACTGACACTTACAGATAATTTTCATTTAGATAGAAACACGAGCTCAGGGCAAACCTAAGATTTGGCACTGGGAATGGTGTTAAGAGAGGTAAATTTCTCTGTACCAGAGTTTTGTCTGAAAGTCAACCAAGAACCGGGTGTGTGGATCTTTTTACTAAGTAATAACATTTAAAGACATGACAGTAAAAATAATAGTACTGCATTCAAAACCTACCTATAGAATGTACAACTACAGACAATTCATTATTTAACAAAATTACTCTTACTATTAAATGTTTTTTTTAAAGATACATTACAAAACTGTAAATAAATAAAAAAAAACACTTACTGTATGTACCACCATATAATGAAAGATTACATGAATATATTACATAAAGAATAAAATTGTATATTAAAATAGAATAAGAAATCCCTCAGTGATAGAAACGCTAATATAGTTATCATAAAATACCTATAAAAATGTGGGGTTTTTTTTCATTGGCCGATGTTGAGCCAAAAACAGATTTTTGTCCAGTTTCCATCTGCTTTTATCTAGGTCAAACAGTTATAACGTGCAAATACACATAACTTTACATCTGTGTTGATGGCTAAGGTATATCTTTAATGTATCATGCAACCATATAATTGTGAGGAAAGAAATATTTGTAGTTTGAAGTGTAATCAGGCATGACTTTATGATTATAAGTAATTCTAGTTAGTCTTTATGATGTTTAGGCTGTATGTGGTTGGTGTTGTTCATATGTGCAAATTAGACTGTAACTAACATGATTTATTGATGTGTTTTATGCAGAAAAATAAGAAAAATAAGCATTTTATTAGCTGAACTGGTCTTTTAAAGCTATTTCAACTAGTAAAACAGCTGAATTTGTTATAATCTAAGGCACAGAGTAGGTAAAATCACGCACAGACAATAATAACTGAAAAATAACTTTTGGGCACAACACCTGGTAACTACTTATATGTCAAATAACAGAAACACCGGTGGTTTAGCAGTGGAATTACACTCAGACTGTGTTTTGTGTGTGTTTGCTTTGTTTGAGCTGCAGACAAATACCGGTGGACGAGCCTGAATAGGACTGAACCAAGAGTGCCGACGCTGCGGGGGGTACCTCAAAGTTACTTGGTCGTGCCGGTGAATAGGTCATACAATTTGGAGATTACTTCACATTTTATAAGATTAACTGAGGATTTTGTATGTGAAAGGGGAAAAAATACTAACCGTCCGTTTTAGCAGTTTAGAAAGTAGAAACTCAAACGTCCCTGCAGTGGTTTCTCCCCGCTGTCCTGTTGCGCGTGCAGACTATTTTGACTGACACACTGGCAGCAAAGACTCAACGGGTTTGTTGGGTTTCCGAGCGGGTAAGTTAACAACTATGACAACTATTTTAAGAGTTGAACTGCCGTTTAGCTTCGTTCGGCTCCCTTCTGTTTAATGTGAAATGATTTGTGCTCAACTGTGAGTTAAACTCTGGCCAGTTTCATGAAACTCATTGACAGGTTGACCGGGGGCAGCCAGCCGTTGCTCCCCAAGTAACGAGCACAAGTTAACGTTTAAGCTAGTCGTCAACAAACCAGCAGCAACCAGGGAGAAGTCAGCTTTTTAAAGGGCACATCCTGTATCCCTTTGCCCTTAAAATCACTCTCAAATGTGAGCTTGTTAAGCAGAAAAGCGCCACAGATTCACACTCTCGGTTGAATGAGCATTTCTCGTGTATTGTTTAGCTCCAGTCTGGCGTGTTGTAGTGTGTTTTCCTGACATTAAGAGGAAGACATGGATGCTTCTTGCCACATCAGTTTCCAGTTTCTGTCATGCAGCCAGCTCTAAACCTATAATTTAGCGTCCTCTGTTCTGAATGAGGGTGGAGAGACTATTGTGGGTCTCGGTTAGAGAGCAGTAACAGTGTAATTCTGTGTGTCCATGGGAGTATCCTCGTAGTTTCAATCGTAGCATCTGGACTTGCTTGAGTTTGTTAAAGATGTTTCACCTCTCATCCAAGAGGCTTCATCACTTCTAACTGACTGGTTGGGAGGTCCAGATTTTATACTCTTCAGGATCCATTAACACTATTGAAACTCCAATCTGCTGGGTGAGTGTTTTCCCTCCCACATTATGCGAGTAATTAGGTCATTCCCTCTCACAATGGGGTTCTTCAGGGACCTTTGTGGCCAGGTGAGGTTTCTGTTCTTCCTGGGTAAAGAATGTAAAACTGCACTGTACACAGGTGAGAGGTGATGTCTCAAGCCTCCCCCTCTGTTCAGTGAAGGTTTTTCTAGTTTAACCCTTTAAGACCTGAGCCTCAAAATGTCCTCCTGGTCTTTTTTTCGTATTTTGATTACAAAAAGGTAAGAAAATGTCTTGTGAGTGCTTGTGCCCATTTTTTCGTGTCATTACGGTAATTTTACGGTGATTTCATCCAGTGGATTCCTGGGGGGGCACGAATGAAATTACCGTAATGACACCATATTGGCTGTAAAGCGCAACGCCTCAGCTTTCAGAAACCGTTTGATTTTTTTCCAATAGCGCAAACGGTGACATACTTACTGTATTCCAAAGTGCGCTAGCCCAAATGTGTCGCCGATGACACACTAGGACTTAAAGGGTTAACAAAGATGGCTTCCTTCACCCCCCCTCTCAAACCATCATCACCTCTCACTTGTGTTACAGTGCAGTATTACATTCTTTACCCAGGAAGAACAGAAACCTTTCTCACCTGGCCACAAAGAACCCTAACGGACCCCATTGTGAGAGGAAAGGACCTAACGACTCTCATAATGAGGGAGGGGCAACACTCACCCAGCAGACTGGAGTTTCAATAGTGTTAATGGATCCTGAAGAGTATAAAATGATGAAGCCTCTTGGATGAGAGGTGGAACATCTTTAACAAACTCAAGCAAGTCCAGATGCTATGATTGAAACTACGAGGATAACGATGACCTGGATGACTGAGAATCTTCACAGACATGTCCATGGGTGTAGGTTTTGTTTGAATGTTTGGGGAGGAGAGGGATATATTAAGCTGGGGGATTTTAGAGCATTTCATTACCTGCCTTGTGGTGAATTGTTGTGCACCAATTTGTGCCTTTTTGCAACAGATTATAGTAAAAATATCGTTATGTATGTCAAAGAAAACACACAATTTAGGCAACTTTTTAGATAATAATGCAGCATTGCTTTTGCGTTCTTTCTCTCCTGTAGAGCAGCTTTTCTTATTTATATTATCCCCAGTGAGTCAACACACAAATAGGCATGATTTACTCTTCTGTCTTCTATTGTGTGTTTTGTTTAGGGAAGTGACGTATCCCCCACAGCAGAGTTGTGTTGACTACGTGCACATTTTCCCTATTGTTAGTAGCCTGTTACTACTCTCCGCCTCTCCTGCTTGTCATGAGTTTTCTTCTCTAACTTTTGTCCAGCGTCTAATAACCCTTGTGTCCTTTCCACTTCAACACAAAATTGCAGGTCTCATTCTCTCGCTCTGTAATCCTTCCATTCCTGAGGCAAACTGTGAAGCGTAACTGAAAACATCAGGGTATGGAAACACAAGTCTCTGTGCTCCCCCGCTGCCTCTGTTGGCTTTTCTCAGCACCGTGGGAACTGATTGCCTTGCAGTTGTTGAAAGCTGTCAGGGTGGACAGATTCCTTTACACCCTTCCCTCTTCTTTACCTGATTGCTTCACCCTCATATCTCCTGATAACTAAAATATCTGCCAGTTCATGTGGTGCTAGGCGGTGTTAAGATGTGTGGACTTTGGTATTTTCATTGTTCATACTACTTATCTCCTATTTTTTAAAGGAGAGTGTTCTCGTTACCTAGCTTAAACTCACACTGTTGTTCCTTACATTGTTTTACAGGATATTTTATTTGGCAGTAGTCCAGCTCAACTCTGACCCCCCTTGAGTGTTCCTCCTACTCCCACAGTATCCTGTCTCAGAGGACAGCTTCAATATTAGTAATCACATACACATGAAAATAAAGCAAACAGTGATTCTAAATGCTCTCTACAAAAGCGAGAATGACTCCAGTTATGTAGTGTTGCATATGTTTGTTTCTCCGCTCTGCAGCAGTGACAAGCTGGCAGAATTAAAGTTAAAAAGGCGAGATGAAACGAAAAGACTATAAGGAAACAGAGACATAAGGAAAGTGTAACATGATCCTGGAAACCTTGGGTAATGAGAAAAGTATGTCTGTGAGGAACAAAGAGCATATGTGTGCAGTAGATTGTTGTAACAGGGCCTGAAGAGAACAAGCTCAAAAACAGGATTAAGATGGTAAAGGGACATTTTTGAGCCATTCAGTCATGTCAGCATGTTGGCTGATAACCAGAGCTGCGCCCAGCTTCACGCTGTTTAGATCATGTTCTCTTGAGATCGAAACCAGAAAGACTTCCACCCCAAGCAGTATGGAAGCGAATATGGACCAAAACTCAATTTTAAATGTATTAACAGAAATGCTTTTTCGTTTTCAGAATAAAACTGCATGTTTGACTCATAAATAAAATGATTGATAAATCTTCCAAACTGCATTTTCACTTTCTTCTTCAAGACTGCCTATTCTGTGACTTAATTCAAATGAAAGAGGAGATTGCTTTTTTGTTTTCATGCTCGCCCCGCAAAAAAAGGTCCAAAAATCAATTTGACTTGGCAATCTGAGCGGCGCAGGAGAGTGACGTCAGTGGCCGCCTGGCAGAATGAAACAGGTCTATAGGGATGACATGAGATGTGCTTTGTGTCAGTCCGTGGTGCAGTGGGTTAGGTGCTCGTCTTGTAATTTTGCCGCTGGATCATAACGGTTCGAATCCTCTCACCGGACTGAAAAATATAGTTTTTTTAATTTTGGCCAGGACGTTTGGTTTTGCTGTCTCGAGATGATACTGAAAAAGAAAGAGGAGTGACCTCCTCTTTCTTTTTTATTTGAATTAATTCACAGAATAAACAGTGAATACATAAAATGCAGTGTGGAAGATTTATCAATAATTTTATTTATGAGTCAAAAATGCAGTTTTATTCTGAAAATGAAAAAGCATTTCTGTTTATACATTTAAAATTGAGTTTTGGTCCATATTCGCTTCCATATATTACAGCCTATGTACATGCACATTCATGCATATGTAATGACTGAACTATGCTCTCTTTGTATGCAGTTATTCAGGCAGTATACATCATAGAGGGCACTCACATTAAATAAACACATTCATTTTGTATTTGTCAAATGGTGGATGCGTTTATCTAAAGCTCTGAGCTGTATATTACTAGTGTAAGAGCCTCTTAGGAAAAAAATGAGCTTGATAGTGGTTAAGCAATGCTCAAGAATGTGGGGATGTTTTTTTTCTGACTTTCCCGGTGACATGAACTCGTCTAAGCTTCTAGCATCTGTGTGTGCACTTTAAAGGTTTGTTGAATGGTGAGCTTTGCTGAGTTTAGCTTAATTACTGGATGTCTGTAGGATCAGGTAGCAGCTCTCCACAGAGGCACAAACAGGGAAGATATTTCTTTGGTTATTAAAACTTCAGCAGACCTCGACACTTGGATAAAATCCTAAGAGTCCCATCACTATACTTAGGAAAGACTGCTTCTCTCGGGGTTGCATGTAAACAGGAAATGGATCTGACGTTTGATGTAAGCTAATCTATTCTTACAGGGAACTTTATAGATACAGAAACTGGCATCTGTTATGAAGTTGTCCATCTTTAAGAAGCTGCTCCCATTGATGCAGTAGATCAATGATTTGTTTCAGGTGAAACGTTCAAAATGTTTACAAGCACCAAACTTGGCACAAATACTCTTTGGAGGTTACCTTGTTGAAAAAATACACTGGCCACCTGAAATTCAAGATGGCTACCATTTTCTCAAGATGGCCGCCATAATCAATACCGAAATATTACTTTTCGCAATAAATATACACAGACTTGCCCAATATGGATGATTCTGGTACCGGATCCTACATTTTAGACCATCATTAAACTCTTATAACAGGCAGTAAATTGTAAATAACTGCCTCATATTGAAAGTTTCTTCTGGAAAAATGGGCATAAGCACTCACAGGACATTTTCTGACCCTTTTGTCATCAAAATAAGAAAAAAAAGACCGGGTGGACATTTTGAGTCTCAGGTCTTAAAGGGTTAAAGAGAGATCTACCATGATATAAACGGTATGGTTAAATCTCGATCTAGAATCTAGATCAGTTCACATCATTTGTCGCCTATCGCCAGTCACTTAAAGTGAAATTTAAAAAAAGTAATCCATTTGTTTAATATTAGTTTATATCCTCCTAACTGTGAGGTAGAATGTGGATATATTGTTAGATCAGCTTTTTATAGTCAACTATGTTATCACAAGCTGTTCTGTTGGGTAGATCTTGTAAAGAGATTTTATTGGTCATTAATGAATATCTGGATTCAATTTCCTTGAATCCCAAATTCTCTGCTAATACCTGTTTTAATGCAAAACCACAGATGTCATAAAAACAACAGGACAGATCCTCACTGGGTCTTTGATGAAGGTTTATATGAAGCTGTTGCACATAAATGAGGGCAGATGGGCATTAAACGCACACAAACACACAATAACCAACGTGTTTTCTCCAGATCTTTCATATATAACACACTTGGATGTTGCAGTCTGACAATGCATCGCTCTGTCTAAGTCCATTAATATTCATTTCACTGGTGACACTGCGCCTTCTGACTCTGACCACAGTCCTCATCACAAGCAGTGCCACAAAGGCGCTCTCATATCAGAGTGGACAAAATGACGTAATCCCTCATGACAGGTCAACCTCATGAGTCATTGTCATGTCATGCTTTTTGTGAAAGCCACTGAATGTTGACAGCAGGGAAAAAGGATTCAGAGAGGTTTTATTTTTTCCCTTATCAACATATAGGTCACATATTAATGCAAAGTATAAATAGGACCTGAGGGTGGAAGTGCCAAAGTCAGTCCTCATGTAAAGAGTCGTTGAGACGGTATAGTCATTTCCTGTGCAGAACAAGCAGTAACATGACAAGAGCGTTCAAATACCAAGGAAGTCTGCTGGCATTTTTTCTCTTACCTCTAACCCACTCATCGCCCCGCCTCCCCCTCTATTTCCCCTCCTCTCTCAGGTAGAGGAATAAACACCATGGTGGGAGTGGAGTGCAGGTCTGAGCAGGTGAGGGCGTGATCCCTCTGCAATCGGTCGACAACAGGGCCGACAGCCGGACAAATCGATACTGCCGGCAGAAAAGAAGAAATGGCCCGAAATGTAAACTTTGACCTGAACCACCCGCTTATGGAAGCTGGAATAGAGTAAGTGTTGTCATGGGCCTCTCCGTTTCCTCATGTTACTCCCATTTTCCTTCTTAGTTCTTCTGTTTGGTTTTGCTGATTTGAGCTGTCTCCGTACCTAATGTTGCTCAACACGAAGGCTGTGAGAGTGGGAGGAAGGGATTAGCTGGGTAGGCAGATCATAATGCACACTGTCCCAGGGCTTTCATGTATGTTTTCTTTTTGAAAAATGTGACCAGCGACTTACCCTATTGTTCTCATAGAAAATAAAAAGTTTGGTTGGTTGAACACGTGTGTGCGCGCTTGCATGTTTTGCTTCCTGTGCTATCTTTGTAAAAGTACTAAGTCAAAGGGAACTGAACATGCTGCCTTGTGTTTTTTTTCCTTCTTGCTTTAACAAAACAAAAGCAGCCAGTCCACTTGACTTAAAAGCACTGTACATCTAGATAGGGCAGGAAGAGGGGCACACAGGGGGCAATCTTGGCTATACTGCTGTACCCATGAGACTACTGGTGACTGAGTCAGAAAGTGTTTTATCTGTAGTGAATGAGTAGCCTCCAGTGCCCAGAGCGCTCTGAAGCTGTACTGAAGCATGCCTCTGAATCCAGTCTATCCTGTACCGCCCTTTTTCCTGTCCTCATGTCCATGTGTCCCTCTGTCAGGAGTCCAGTGGATGAGGACGGTGTCCATGACTCGTTCAACCAGCTGATAGCTGAACAGAGTCAGAGTGGAGGGATGCTTGATGCCTATGAGCTGCAGCAGCTGCAGAGAGAACTGGATGAGGAGGACCGAGGTACTGTGTTTACTGCATGTGATGAGCTTAAATGAATTTGTAAAAAAGTTAAATATTCTGAAAATATAATATTGATATGTCATATAGAATAATATGATCTGGGATTGTGGGTATTGTTTTGACATTTCTGTATAGGCCTGGATGATGAAACAATAGTGATATGTTCTGATGATAGACACTCAAGAAAATAGAGAACAGTAGAATTTTCATTAGTTTCACTTAAATGCCTTAAATGCAAGCTGCCATGAAAGTTCATAATGAAAATGCACAGTTTAGTTGCATGAACAAGCCCCAAACAAGCTCCCTCCATGATTCATAAACAGTCTATCATATGTTTTAATAATCGCCCTGCTCGAGGCTTCTCAGGAGGTGCATTAATCCACGACCGCCTGGGGCTCTCCTCTCCCTCGATTACATGCCTGCAGACCTCCCCTGGTGGAGGCTGCAGCCAGCAGGGACCAGTGGTTGCCATTGCGAGATGAATATCGCAGTCAAAAAACACCCATAACACCCCGTATCTCCCACCACTGCCACCTAAGCGATACACTCCCAGCGGCCTGCTTTGGGTGCTGATGGACTACATGTAGGGACGTGCATTGAGGCTGGTGCAGAGTCTCCATTTGGGGATACTCAGTCCTGGACAGCCTTTCTCAACCTTAACTTCAGCACACTGTGGAGGCTTTACCCTAGTTACCCTTCATGTGCCTCCAGTTCTTGCTTCATTCCTTTATCCTTTATTTTTATTTATGTGCGTAAATGTATTTATTTGTGTGTGTTTTTAATTGTTGTGGTAACAAAATTAAAATTGAAATTATACCTGTGTACCTTGATGAATTAGCTAAAGTGGTTAAACTTTCCACCTGGTCTTTATTTAAATTAGGTCATTACATTTGGGGGCAGTGTTGGCGCAACAGGTTAAGCCCCTGACTACTGATCAGAAGGTTAGGGGATCGGACCCCCACTGTGGCCACTGTGTTTGGCCCTTGAGCAAGGCCCTTAACCCCTGACTGCTCCCCAGGCACTGCACCGCGGCAGCCCACTGCTCCTGCTATGTATGCTATGTAGGATGGGTAAAATGCAGAAATTGAATTTCCCCAATAAAGTTTCAATTATTATTATTATTATTATTATTATTACAAATGATCAACAGCTATCAATAAAATGGAACATTGTATCATGATACATTTATTGCCCAGCACTATTTCTATAGATACTTTAAATGTTATTTTCTGGCTAAATTCATCGGTCATTCTAGTTAAATGTCCTTTCTGAACAAAATGGACTATAAAATCCACACTAGTTGTATCACTAAAATCTTCTGACGTGAAGTCATTTCAGAGTACTTTTGGTTATTTCTAAAATGTCACATTACAGTTTGAAACACCAGTGCTTGATTTTCTTTTGCCAGTGTCGCTCAGCAGTATTTTTTGATTATTATTTATCCACAGACGGCGTGGCCTACCTGTCCAGCCCTGGACATGAGTTTAGGGGACGGATTAAAGGGCGAAGGGACGTGGAATGGGATGAAGGTGAAAGACAAACAGACCCCCTCATAGCTGAACGCTGGTCTTCGGCCACCATGAGGATCCTGTCCTCCATGCCCAGTCGCACTATCGGTGAGTCCAGCAGAAGGCTAGTGAATACTCGTGCAGAGAGGAAGCAATAGAAATAAATTTGGAGTAAAGTATTCTTTATTTGAGTCTATTGAGCGTATGAGTTCATTCCTGGATAAAAACTTTGTATGTTTCAAATGAGTTTTACAGATGCTTTGACATTTATCATTTTGATGTTAAGTCTTGGACAAACAAACTGCTCTGGCTTAACTAGCTACAAGGTTTAAAGCTGCTAGCTAGTAAAAATTAAACATCAAACAATTTTACTTCTTAGCTTATCTCTTGTCTCAGCAGCAGTGATGTTACAAAGTAGAACAATATATTGTTTTATAAGGCTGAACAGTTCTGCCATTGTGGCATTTTGACATCCCTGAAAGATCTCAACCTTTGCCAGTTGTGAAAACCGTTACCACACTTGGTCTGTTGAAATCCAGTCACAGCCTAATATGTATCTTTTGTGAGAACAAGGCTGCTCTTTATAGTTCCTTAGTATTGTACATGCTGGAGGTGTAAAGTTTCATAGCATTGTAAATACTTGATATGCACTAAAAGACAGATGGATGGAAAGTACTTTATAGTATCCTACTTTACCAGTAAAGTAAGCTACTGTGTTAGCATGCGTTGACTCTGGGTAACTTTAACACTTCCCCTGGCAGTATTGGTACATCATACTGCACATGTTGTGTGATAAAAGATTAAAAAAATAGGTGTGTTTTAACTGAGCAGAGTTTCATGGGGAAGCAGTTTGTTTGTCATCTTCCTGTCTGTGGCAGATCATGTGCTTCACCATGTTCTGAAGATAGCTTGATAACTGTGCTACATGGTACAAGTGGGTGATAACAGTTTGTATTTCAGTGCTTAACTAATGTAAAAAGTCGCATAAAGTCATGCTACAATATGCTTCCTCATGAAAATAGCTGTTTGCTGTGCATTGTGTACGTAATTTTATTATGATGTTTTGTAGTGTCACTGTTACTATCTTGTTTTTATGTCTCCAAGGTTCTCAAATTCAAATGTAGTGAATTATTAATCCCTGTGTTAAATAACTGCTGAATAGATTTGAATGCTGATGTAGATTTGGGTGTAACATGAAGTTAAAAAATGGTTCAGTGTTAGTGGAGCACTTCTAAGGAGTTAAATGCTGCGGATCCCATCTCTGAATGGTCTGATCCTCTTTGTCCTCCAGGCCGCAGCAGGGGAGCCATCATCTCTCAGTACTACAACAGGACCATGCAGCTTCGCAGACGCAGGCAGAGCAGACCATCCATCAAAGACTTTTCCCGCTCTGCCAGACCGAGCATACGAGGCTATGGCATGGTGGCAGACTCTACAGATGGAGATGAAACGGAGGGTGAGGAGACTGATGTGCACTGATTAGACTGTTTACAATAAAGACTAGTCTGTTTGTACTTTAAAAAATGTTATCCATGTGTATTACAGTGAGTAAGAGGGAACGTTTGGTGAACAACCTGCAGAACCTGTCAGTGACCGACAGAATCAGGATGCTCCGAGCGATGCCTCTTAGTGTGGCTGAGAAGAGTGAACTCAGGTAGATGCCTTCCTTATTCCCATACTTTTGTTTACAGTACTTTTGTTTGTATGTGTCAGTCTGAATTGCCCTTGTTTTTCTGTGTACAGGAGTTTAGCATTACAAAAGGAAAAACAGACGCTCTCTGGCAGCAAGCTTCCCTGTTGCAGTCGACTCAAATATTACATCATGATTGTAAGTCACCACAAGAAGCATTTTTATACGTTCCGCTTGCTGTTTTTTGTTTTGCTGATTGTTTTGTTTTGTAAGACGCTGGGTCTCTTTACCTCTGACAAGGTGCATGGATATTGTTTTAGCTGGTATTTCTGTTGTATGAAAAAAGGCCAGACAATGTAGGTGTTGCAGCTGAAAGGTAATTTCTGACCTTGAGAACTGTAGTTGGCAGAACAATTTCACCACAGGGTCAAATTAGTGACTGCTGTGGAGCATTTTGATCAAATCATACGATCTTAATCCACTGGTGAACTTTGCCTAAATGTCAGTGAATTGTGCAGGTTAAAATTCCCTTATCCTTATCAGTAATGTGTGATATCATGAAAACACAGTCACATCTCATGTAATTAATGGTGGCTAAATTTTATTTGTACAGTGTGAGCAAATGAGCAGGGGCCAGACAGTATTATTGTCAGTGCTCTCCGGTTAGTACTAAAGACAGAGTAAATTGAACTTATAGTCATAGAGGAGAAGTGTGGGTGTAAATGTGTTGTGTGCAAGCATACAGCGTCTTGTTGCTTTTTGTGGTGCGTTGTAGAAACTTCCTACAACACTGCAATGACTTAGGCACTAATAAAGTAAGTAGGGAGCAGTTCAACACACATCATATGCGTCTCTAATAGTAGCTAGGTAGTAATTGAAGCATAATTATAGTATAGTCTGTGTGGCTGTGCTCCTTCGCAATAGAGACAGATTGCTAATTATATAAAGAGGAACATTGTGACAGTTCTGGTTTGTGTTCAGTCTTACAAGCGATCATCAATGGTTCGTGTTTTAAGACTTTGATGATTAAATGCATACTTAGAGTGTGCTGCGAGTTCAACATGTGCTGGGAACAACGTGTGAACTGTAATCAGTTTTCTCAAATGATAAAAGAGACACAGAAACAAAGACATGGATGAAAAGACAAGCACAACACATTCTTTAAGACTGCAGTTTGGTATCGGTGGGTATTTCCTGTAGGTGTTGTTATGACGGCAGTGTAATTGCTCTGTTGCCCAAGCATTTATGACTTTCTGTGAGTCACAGATGTCAGACTTACAAAACCACAAACACATGTGTACTTTGCCTTGTATTGCTACACTGATTTTTTTTTCTCTGCCTGATCTCCTGCACTGTCTTCTCCCAGGCTGTGAGACAGAGTTGGTACAGCTGGTTGTCCTTCCTGAACTCCCTCCAGCTGTGGCAAATGCCGCTCAAGAGAGTGTCCGGACGTTTCGGCACTGGAGTCCTCTCATACTTCATCTTCCTCAAGACCCTTCTCTACTTCAATCTCTTCCTGTTCCTGGTCACGGGTGCCTTCTTGGTGCTGCCTCAGGCAGTTCACCCTCCAGCTCTGCCTGCAGGGAGATGTACCTTCTCTGGCCTGGAGCTCCTCACTGGAGCGGTAAGCTGTGTGCTGTGGTGGCGTGTTATTGCAACACCTCTCACATGCAATGAGGCCTCAGTTTGTAGAAAACACCCACCACATCCCTGATGTGTGCTCAAAAGCTTTAGACCTGTACAATGACTACAGTAATGTAGCTATCTTTAATCGTCTGAACCCAGAGCAGTTTCTAGACGATTTTTTGCTCTCATCACTTTTTTTTACTAACTGTAGACTCATTTTTCACTGTAATATAATTTCTGCACTTCTGTGTCAACAGCACAACCATTGTCAGAAGTAGAGAGAACTCAAAAATGTGTTGTGAATTATAACAAAGTTTCAGAGTATTCAGAGGATTAATACAAAGGTACAAAGTCAAAATGCCATAAATGATAACAACAGATTGAATTTTTTTAAATGAAAAAAACTTGTGCAACATTTTCCAAGTTCCCTCAGGTGTTACCAGTACAAAATGGTGGCTCTGCATCATATAGATATGTTTGACATTTTTCCATCCTTGTCTTCTACCTGGTCTGTGTAAACACAGCCAGCAGCTAAACCTCAATTCTGTCATGTCACTGTTGGCCACGGCTGATACGGCTTCTCAGTTTCAAGGAGCTCAGAATTTTATTTTATTTATTTTTTTACAGTAATTGGTTAGTGCAAACACTTTACTTGATTTTGATGAAATGTCATTTATTTGCCTTAGGAAAGTTGATAGTCTGACAGTTATATCTATTTTACAGTTTCTTGCTGACATTTTGGCTTTTCTTTTTTTTTAGGACTGGTGGGTTTTGGGATTTAGAGGGTTAAACTACTGTAACTTAAGTCCCCCTTCTCTCAAACATAAGGTTTTTCTATAGTATGTCACTTGGACATTTGAACCTCACTGTGCCAAAGGATGTTTGTTCAGGGTTTTCTTTGGAGAATTTTTGATGCCCTCCAAAAGAGATTTTAGGCAGCAATCAGTAATCAGGGTATAATTTACTCAGGAATAATAGATTATTTTTTGTGTCCAATGGTGAGAAATAACAGGCAAATTCATAGATTTCTGTCAGATAGATAATACAGACTGACTGCAATTGCATTTTGTAGACTGACCATACATTACGGTCATGCCCCTGTAAATTGTGTCATTAGATGACCTTGAGCTTGATACTGTTGGGGTCAGCAGCCACCCGACCCAGCCAGTGATAGCAAAGGACTCCAAGCACGCTCACATTCAACATCAAGTTTCTACACTAAACACCTGCAGGGAACACTGAGCCCCCCTGAGGCCTCATTCTAAGCCAGAAAAAACCTTATCCTAAACTATACCTTAAATCTTACTCTTACGTGTGGATATACAAGCAGTATTTTGTGGCATCTCAACTAGTTTTGGATCCAATTGTAGGCTGTCACTGAAACAGACGTGATGGGGAAACTTGAAATTTCCACTGTAGATTGGCTGAGCCTGGCATTGTCTGAATTTGTTATATTCAATTATATTCAATATATTTGTTATATTCAAAAAATCTGGATTTTTCAGTGCTGGGCAAAGTGTAGATTTTGCGAATTTTAGTGTGGTAACTACGAAAATGAAGTATTGCAGACAAAATGTGTTATTCAAGGCACTTTGATTTAATGTTTTTAAGCTTAAACTATCTTAAAACATCAGAAAAGTATGCTTGCAAGGTAAATAGGAATCACATATTTATAGATTTCAACCCAAGCCAAATAAGATGACGTCATCTGTGAAGTAATATCAATTTTTGTTAGCTTATCGCAGGGTTGGTTCTACTTGTTTGCTGTTAGCAGAGTGTTGATATGAAGTAAAGAGGTGAAACTAAAAGCTAAACAGCTGCTTTTATCATTTGTTCCTGTCTCAGGGCTGTTTCTCAGACACAGTGATGTACTATGGATACTACTCTAACTACACGCTGCAAAGGAGCTGCAAGGATGATGGTGCAGTGCAGAGTGACTCTGTGTCCAATTCATCCAGCCTCGACTGTGGGTCAAAGCGCCTCTCTTATAACATGCCGCTGGCATACTTCTTTACCATTGGAGTGGCCTTCTTCATCACATGTATCATCCTTGTGTACAGGTACAGTGTTAGTAAAATCTAAACCATCATAGCTGTTTTTTTTAAAAATCTGTCTACCTTAGTTTTGCTTCTTTCATGTGATCTCCCAACAGTATGTCGAAGTCGTTCGGTCAGAGCTTCAGAATCGACAAATCTCATAGCATCTTGGCCATAAAAGCCTTCTGCTCCTGGGACTTCAAGGTCATCAAAAAAACTTCTGTTAAACTCATGTCTGAAAATATCTGCACACAGCTCAAGGTAAACACACACATGCACACACTGAAATTACAAAAACACATCCTCCTGTCTGTTGGCAAACTGCAATGTGATGATCTAATACATTCTTTCCCTTAATTATTCCCTTTCTTTGTCCCTCCCTCACAATGTCCTTCTGCTCTGTCTATCTCTCACTCCTTTTTTCCCTCATGTCGTCTTTCCCTTCTTCCTCCGTCTCCAGGAGCTGCTGGCTGAGGTGAATCATAAACGTGTCAAGAAAACTGTGGGCCAGAAGTTGTGGCGACTGATGGTTCATGGCCTGGCATGGGCAATCTGCATAGCAAGCACCACTGCCTGTGTGATTGGCATTTACTTCTTCTCAGACTACATGCACCAGGTGAGTTGGGGTGGTTTGTTTTTCACTAACATACAGTCTTTGGTCCATGTGTTTCTCTGCACATAGGATGCCTCTGCTGGCCTCCATATTTTGTACTACTGTCAGTATCGGTGATGATTCTGTACAACACGTAAATTGCTGATGAGCTGCGTGATTGCACCCTCTAACTGTACAGTATCATCTTTAAAAATCTCGACAGCTGTCATGTAGCTCAGGACTCAACGTGAGGATGGTGCTGTGTAACAAATGATTTAATGGCAGCTGATAAACTCTGACTCTTTGTGTGACGGCTCACCTGTCTGAGGTGATGAAATGCATGCTAACTTGTCATTAGATCGATTTCGTCTCTATGTCAGGGATAATTTATAAGTAATTAATGAAGTTGCTGCTGTTGTGTCGTGCACAGATGCGCCCACACTATTGCTTTGGTGACCCTCATATGAATCCTGCTGCTGTCTGATGCAGCAGATATTTAATAAACGTAGAGGAAAAACTCCTACAAACTTTTGGGAGCAGCAAACTAAATTTCAGCGTCTGGTAACGTTTTGTCAGAAGCCACATTACATTTATTATAGGTGAGTCATTATTCTGAGTCCTCACCACAGTAATGTTTTATTTGTTGATGGATATTTCAGTTTGTAATAGTCAGGCAAAGTGAATGAGAAAGGTGCTTTATGGTTTTGCATCCTCTGATGTTTTTGGACCAAATTGGATGCTGAAGTGTGGATAAAGCCTTCCCAAAATCACTTCACACAACTCAAAGTACATCGCTTGTGTGTGCCTCTCTGTTAATGTGACTGCATGCAGTTCAGACGTTATCAGGCTTCTGCAGAGCTTGATGATGAGCTGATCATTTGAATCAGGTGTGTTGGAAGAGGGAAACATCTAAAACATGCTGGATTGTGGCCCTTGAGGACCGCAGTTTGAGACCCCTGCCTTACAAAGTACTATAGAGAGACACTTAACAGTTTCCCCATGACTTGGTGTGCTTGGTGACAGAGGAAACAACTCAGTTTTCTTTCATTGATAGTGAGGCTTCAAGCAGCAAAAAGGAGTCTAATAATGAACATCTGGTAAAAACAACTGTTTTGGACTGTTAGGCAGTAATTTCTCACACAGTGTACATCTCATATGATGACCAGCAGCAACATTAAAGCAGACGTCATCTAGTTACAAATTAAACTTTCACCAACTTATCCGTCTTTGGTTTTTGCTCTCTCCTTAACAGAACCTGCAGCAAAGTTCTCGTAGCGGCAACCAGAACCTCTTGTTGAACGAGGCCAGCCTGCTGGCTCTGCCTGTGCTGGTGTCCCTCATCAACCTGCTGCTGCCCGGCCTCTTCAACCTTGCAGCCTGGATGGAGGACTATGAGTCACCTTCTGTACGCACATATGTGGCCATTAGCCGGTAGGAGCAGAGAAGCTGCATGTACAGAAATAATGTCAGAGTTAAAGACAGCTCAGAACTGATAGATTTGGTTGTTAACATGTTTTGTGTCTGTGTAGAAACTTGATGTTGAAAGTGAGCGTGCTTGGAGTCCTTTGCTTCCACTGGCTGGGTCGGGTGGCTGCTGACCCTAACAGTATCAATCTCACGGTAATCTAAATGACACAATTTACACTTTCAACTGCCAGACCACAGAACCTATTCCTCACTGCAGTGAAAATATGTAATCTTAAGTTTTTGCTGATTTAAATGCGACTCTATGCTCTGTTTTGTCTATTTTCACAGTGCTGGGAGAGTTTTGTTGGTCAGGAGCTTTACCGCTTCCTGCTCATGGACTTCATCTTCACTCTACTGGACACCTTGTTTGGAGAGTTTCTTTGGGGGTGGGTCATTCATCAATAAGCTCTTTGTAGCTGTAACTCTTTTCTTGTCAAGACAATCTGTCATCATTTTAAGACTAATTTTTCATTCAAACACGTGTGAGCCAGTGAAAATATCACTGTCTCTGTTATTTTCTTTATTTGTTCATTTCTTCTTGTTGCTCTAAGTCATCTAAATCTGCCCCCCTGCTTATCTGCAGGTTGTTTTCTGAGAAGGTGCTGAGGAGAAGGAGGAAACCAGCGTTTGATATCGCCAGGAACGTCCTGGAGCTCATCTATGGACAGACATTAGCCTGGTACAAACCTCATTGTTCAGATATGCACACAGTCATGCTAAGTAAAGTCATATTGTTGTGATTGTTTCTGGTAAATGAGATTTATTTTTGTGTTTTTCAGGTTGGGTGTTCTCTTCACTCCTCTCCTCCCTGCAGTGCAGATTCTCAAACTACTGCTTCTCTTCTACATTAAAATGGTACTTAAATTGAGACACTTAAGTTAAAATGCACTGAATATAAGCTTAAGTTAATAATGAAAAAGGGGAAAACTATTAATGGTATTAGTATAATTCTTTTAAATGTGTGTTGCTCTTGTTTAACCCTCTCAACTCCTGTCACATTTTCACTCAGTATGAGCAGCACAACCATGACTTGATGTAGGGAGAACTCAAAATTGTCTTTTGTGCAGCATAACAAAGTTTTAATACCATAAATTCAGAAAAAAACTAATTTGAACTTCATTGATTATTATTTTACAAAACTGAAAAAACCTGGAATCAACACATACAGTGGTGGCCTAGTGGTTTGTGAAGCAAGCTTGTAACTGGTGGGTCATTGGTTTGAGTCCTCAGACTGGCACGAGGTTGAGGTGGGAAAGTGAGAGCGACCGCTTGTATAGTTAAGGTTAACTTTGAATAGGATGGGTCAAATGCAGAGAAGGAATTTTACCAAGGGGATCAATAAAGGTTAGATTATTATTATTAGATAGATGTCCCCAGGTGTTTCCAACACTGCAAAGAAAGATGGTGACACTTCATTATATAGATATAACATTTTTAATTTGTTTCCATCATTGTCTCTGATCTGCTATGTGTCACTGTTTGTCGCAGCTGAGTCAATAATAGCTTCACAGTTGAACTCTGTGGCGCCTAATCTTTAGTTTGTTTAGTCTGGTTAGTGCAAATGGTTTATTTTAAAATTAGACATGCAGAAGTTTTCTGGCAGAACAGCAGATCACAGATGAGTAGTTCAAGGACTGTCAGAAAGTTTAATTTCTGCCAATTCTTTCAGTTTAACAGTTTATTTGCTCTGATAAATGGTGTAATTGTGGCAAATCCTTAAAACAGGTACCTGTCAAAACTGCCGGCAGGTTTTGGGTACTTGGATACCTACTTCTCACCACATTTTGACCATGAGTGTGTTTTTATTCTTACCGATGTCTGTTGATTAAATTTCTCAGTACTGAAGCCATACAATATATGTTCTAATCTTTGTGCAATATGTGTTTTGTGTTTGACCAGTTTAGTTTGTGTGAGTCATTCATGACCACATAAAACAGCAGTTCGACTAAAAAGCTTTAACATATGATCCACTCCATAGTTTCTAAACTCCTCCCACAGGGCTGTTTGCTCTCTGAGTTCAGTGAACCACAACTTCCTCTGTCACATTTTCTCCGCCTTGTTCCCGAGCTGCTGACAGTTGTTATGGAAACAATGACCTCCGACCCCGGCCTGTGTTTTTCTCCCCACAGAGCAGCGTGATGATGAACTGTCAGGCGCCCAGGAAGCCGTACAGAGTCAGCCAGATGACCACCATCTTCATCACCCTCCTCTGCTTCCCCTCCTTCCTCGGCGCCTCCGTGTGTGTCACATACACAATGTGGAGGTACTCGCACACATCAATGGTTCATTTTGTCACGTCTTTCTCCGTGGACCTGCCCCGTCCTTCACTGTAACCACTAAATGTCAAACCCCAACCCTTAAACTCACTCTATAGCCATGTTTAGACACAGAGCTAATTTTGGCACCTTTTTTAATTTAGTTTTATTCTTTTGACAAAAATGTGTATTGGTTCTATATAGTTTTTATGTAGTATAGTAGTATATAGTATAGCATAGTATATTTTAACTAAAACAATTTAGTTTAGTTTCCATTCATGACAGTTCAGTCTCATTTGTGCTTTTTGATTTTTTTTTTAAATCATCTAAGCACATTGAGACCACAGCTGTCACCATCTTTGTGCACGATTTCCAGGTGTTACTCTGGTCTATGGCGAAGTAAATGGAAAAGGCTCAGTGTTCATGTCTCTCTGCTCTGCATTAATACAACAGACAGACTCTCCTCAGTAAATCCAGTTTCCAGTTTCATTTCCAAACTCTGTACCGCTCCGTCTCTGTCCTGCTCACCTATCATTAGCTTTACCACAACTGCATGCTTCCTCCACTGAAGAGCAGCAGCTCAGTCAGTAGACTATTTACTCATTTGTTCACTAAAGTCCTGCTTACTGTCTAGGCTTAGCTTTAGGAGATATCAATTATCCGAAAGTGTTTCTTTTGTAAGCATCGAGAGGAAACTTTAGATGGGCCAATCCTGGAAATGATTTCTGACAGACATGAAAGATATCTGCCATGCGAGTGATGATCCACAGTGATGTGTAATATTGCACTCATACCATGGTCAGTTATATATGTGACTATAGATGCCTGCAGTTTGTCACACTGGTTTAGAGCAGTTGTTTAGCTGTTGATCAGGATTATGTTTTATATCCACAACTTTATCTGAGAATTACAACTTAGTTCTGTTTCCATGATATGATTCACCTCTTGTTTTCTGGTAACCTGCACACATGCTCACAAAAAACACTTTCACACATACAGATTTCTGCTGTGTGTTCTGTTTTTAGTATCAAGCCGTCCATGTCATGCGGCCCATTCCGCGGGCTCAAAACGATGTTCCAGGCGGGAAAAATCTGGGTGGAAGAAATGGAAAAGGATAATCCCAACCTGTCTGTACTGGCCAGGGCTCACTCCTACCTGGTGGAAAACCCTTTTTTCCTGTTTGTGGGAGCAGGAATCTTTCTGTGAGCAACAACACACATGAACAAACACTAAAACTGCAGCATTAAGGCAGATCAGAGTATCAGTATGTGTTGTATCTCACATCTCTCAAGCAAGAAAAGATATCATGCTGCATGATTGTTGAGGAGAGTGTTCTCTAGTCAACACTGGTCGTATTGATCACCCTGTGTTTTGTTTTGTTCAGAATAGTCATCTACTTCCACAGTCAGGTGGTGGACGGTCAAAGGAAGATCATCAGTTTACTGCAGGAGCAGATAGAAAATGTAAGCCATCACCTAATGTGTATAGAATTTTTAAAGATGTGGAGCTATAAGAATGTTCTCCTCTGCTGATATGTGTTGTCTTTCAACAAATCTGGTTTACCCTCTTCTTCTTCCTTCTTTAGGAGGGAGAGGATAAAAAGTTCTTGATCACCAAGCTTCAGTCCATCCACGAGCAGAAACGAACGCCTGCTCGAAGACTCACCAGTCAGGTCGGTCTTTGAAGCTCTTTTGCTCATCTTTTCAACCAAAGACTGAAGATACAGTACGAATCTGAACATTCTGGCTTTTTGTTTAAACCCTCTTTTCTTTTCCTTTCTAGGATTCTGCGTGTTAAAACAGTGGAGTCTACAGAAAAAAAACCTCTTCAGTTCTCTGAGATTTGAGGTCAGGAGTATTGTAAAACCAGAGGGTATATGACTGGAATAATAACATGGAAAGACAACAATCAAATGTATTATGCTTTGGTAGAATTTAACATTTCGCCTGATGTTAATGGATGGAGTATTTGTAGATAGAAGGAACAGGCTATGGTTAAATACCTGAACTGGAACTTATGAGTGAAGTCAGTGTTACTTGTGAGGCCGTTAGCTCTGCATAACTATTGACTGCTCATAAGAATTGAGGAAATGCACAAGTACACAGGTGGCACAGAAGAGGAAGAGAACTGAGTTTTAAAAAGCTAACGAAGCAGCGACAAGGCAAGTCTGTATGCAAGATATAGCCCTTCTCACGCAGAAGCACTTTTTATACGACTGTGAACAGTTTTTTATTCTTAGGTGAACTTTGGAGTTTGTGGGTGTGAGTGTGTTGATACTGTAAATGATTCATATTTGTATGCTTATTTTTTCTGAACTGTTCTTTTAGGGTGATGACTGTCACTGTAATTTTTTAAAGTAAATTATGTTTTATCATATCAGCGTGTATTTGTATTTATTAGTGTTTGTATAACGTGTGGCCACCACTACATTACAAGACAATACTTGTTACAAACTTTACAGCCTGAATAACAATATGCACAAAATAAGCAAACATGCAAGTAAAAAAGTAAAATGTATGGAGACATTGTTAAGGAGGCTAACTGTCTGACTATAAGGACATATAAAAGCTATTTTCAGTAGAAAAATAAATAAAGCACTTAACCGTGGCCTGAAGAACAAAGTAATAATCTTAATCTTTTTATTAGTAAATATTACCCATTAAATTATTATATTTTTTCCAAAAAAGAGAAAAAGCAGCATATTTGGTGGAGGGTAGAAACAGCAGCACCATAGATGGATTTCTGAATGTGATTTTTAGAGTTGACACAAGAGAGCACCAAATCCCCACACATGCTGGGAAAACCCACAACAAGCTTCTCGGTCCAGTGCTTTCCCATCAAAACTCTAAAGACTACTTTAGACAACTATCATGATAATCTCACCTGCATGTACGTTTTATAGAGCACACGTGACCCTAAACACCGACCAGCCACAACATTAAAACCACTGACACGTGAAGTGACTGATCATCTCGTTAAAATGCAGTGTTCTGCTGGGAAACCTTGAAACCTAAACATTGTTGCAGAGGCCTCCCTCAGCAGGACAGTGTGCCCCAGTACAGTGCAGAAACTGCTCAAGGAGGACTCGGGGTCACAACAAGAGCCCAGGGCATGACCCGGCCTCCAGACTCCCAGATCCACAGCGCCAGAACAGGCTCGATCCTCAGAGGTCCTACCCTGCAAAACCACATGACCCAGAGAATCTGCTGCCAAAATCCTGGTGCCAAACACCACAGGACTCCCCCAGAGGTGCCTCAACAGGTCAGAGCTGAGGAAATACAACGTTTTTGTTCTCTTAAACTTGTCATCATCGCACCTAAAAGTTGTGAGGCAGTATGCAGTATGCCACTGGAGCCCAGAGGAGCACCTAGTTTTTATAAATCTTCACAGTTAGTCTTTAGACCTAACTAGATTTTACCTACCTGCTACTACTTGCATATAATGATTTAATATGACTGCAGTGTCGGCCTTACGCTTAACAGTCTGTTATTTGGAACATCTTACCAACCATTTTTGCTTTCGGACTGGTCAATTGTCAGTTGTGGTTGTCGTCAGCTATTTAAATTTAATTTCTGTGCAGTTGCAAGTAGACTGAGTTTGACCTGTTGACAGAGGACAGTGGTTTTGTGTTCACCGCAATGACCGAGATGACATTTCCCGGTGGCACGAGGACACAATGTTAAGCTGTTGGTTTTAATGTTGTGGCTGATCAGTGTATATACACAGGTACACACTGCTAAAAATAGCATATCTGTATATCTTATGCTGATCTGACGTGATTCCATATATTGTATTTAAACAGCTCAAACTTTCTGGTTTGATTGTTTTTGACTTGTCTTCAGAACTCATGAGGCACTTGTGAGTTTTTGAGTCGTTTTTCAGTAGATTTTTATGTTGAAGGAAGACAATGAGTCTTATCAGAGTTTTGTCCCCACATTTCTCATGTCTTCCACTTATGTTCAGCTTCTCGTGCAGAATGGCTTAATGACACTACAACAGCAGTTTTTTTTTTTAGAATCAGTTTCCGTTATTGAGCATGCCCAGTAGCTTCCTGGCGTCCATCCCCTGCTGCTGAGCCATCTTCTGCACGTCGAAGCCCATGTGCTTCAGGAACTGGATGACGCTCATCTCTTGTCCCGTCAGCTGGTCTCGAATGGTCGGGCAGGAGGGGTTGCAGTGCGGCCACGGGCAGCTGTCGATCAGATGTAGGGGGCAACCTCTTGTTGGAGGGGTCTTGTTGTGCTTTTGGTGGTTGTGGGTGCTGAGGCTGCTGTTAGTGCTGTTGCTGGCGTGGAGGTTGTCTTGGAGGCTGCGGTCCCAGCAGTGCAGAGCTCTGGGCAGGGAGGTGCCTTTAACCTGAATGTCCATCCAGTATCTGCAGAGAGAGGAAGATGAAGAGTGATGGAGGATGAAGACGAGGAAGAACACAAGACTGTCTTGACTAAGTGGTCCACAACTTCATCCGTCTCCCCAAAAATCTATGTCATCATTTATGTTGTAAAATGTACATTCACGATAGATAAATGCATGCAGAGGACAACTACAAACACACCATATTGTAAATCAGAACTGATCAAATCTATGTAAAAGTAAACAACATAATGTAAAACATAACACAAAAACATTTTTCACTTGTGAAGCATACAATGTGTGCCTCTTATAATGTTTAGTATGTACAGATTCTTTTCGCATTAACAGTTAAATAATAGGTGATATTTTAATAGTTTCTACTGAAAAAACTAATTAAAAGTTTCATTTCAGATTTCTTTCAAATCAAAGGGATTTCCCTGAACAGGTAGGGGCGGTAGTTTTATCTACAAATTTCCTTTAACTGTTGTAAAGGCTGCATTTGTTGGGGACTATTTTCAGCAGAGGAGGAATCCACATATAGTGATTATGTATAGCTAGTCTTGTAAAGTTACCAAGTGAATATACTTAAGTACTGGACTTGTGTGCTATTCTAAGACACTTGCAAATGTGTATTTAAATTTAATAATTTAACCTTTATTGATCCCCTTGGGGAAATTCCTTCTCTGCATTTGACCCATCCTATTGAAAGTTAACCTTAACTATACATACTAGGAGCAGTGGGCTGCCGCGGTGCAGCGCCCGGGGAGCAGGTTAAGGGTCTTGCTCAAGGGCCCACAGTGGTGGTGACTGGGACAAGTGGTCGCTCTCACTTTCCCACCTCAACCTCTTGCCAGTCCGGGGACTCGAACCAGCGACCCACCGGTTACAAGTTCGCTTCACAAACCACTAGGCCACCACTGCCCCTTAAATTTATTTTAAAGAAAATTTACTAGAATATTTATGCAGTATTATTTCCACTTTCCTAATTTGAGATTGTTAGTAATTATCTGTTATTAAATATGTATAATGGTTTATGCCCATATTATTAATTTAACGTTCTTCCTTGTAATTTTAAGGTAAATCTTATTAGTTTTACTTTTATGAGTACTGTAACAATTAAATTCTGCAATTCTGGACACAATTTATCAAAATTTTTCTTAAATTCAACAGACTGCATACATTATATCAAAGAGTACAGAGTTTCTGTTCATCGTGCATGTTAAGCATTGAATCAGCTTGTTGAATAAATTGACAGAAATCTAAGGAACAAAGGTTCTTGTATTAAAAAGATTTATTTACTTACGTTCTAGTGATGAGTTCATGAGACAGACATGCTGGAGCAAACATCGCCCTGCCAATCGAAACACAAGAGTACACAGTCAATAAACAATCATTTAATCATCTGTGTGTGTGTGTGTGTGTGTGTGTGTGTACATATATGTCTGTAAGGGTTAAGGTTAGTCTTACGGTACGTCACGCAGTGTGTTCCTCAGCTCCTGTCCAAGGTTCTGGATGTATCTCCACTGGCCTTCATGGACCGGCTGCCCGGTCAGGTGGATGTTATCGACCGTCAGCTGGGCTTCGTCAAACAGCCACTGCACCACGAACACCGGGCCTGCAGGATGAAGAGGAAAGCCACAGGTCAGGCTTTAACAGACACACACGCCTCCGTCTCTGTCGTTTTTGTGTGTCGGGACTCACTTTTCAATGTGGGGAAGACTTTATATCCAAAGAAACAGTTCCACTCCTCTCCGACATGAGCCTGTCTGCAGCTTTCTGGCACCAGTCCACCCCAGTACCTGCACAAAACGTATCACCACTTTTCTAAGTCTGTCTCTGTCATCCCTCCTGCAATCCGTCTTGCATTTAACACCATCTTTGTCCTACCTGATGCCTCTCTTTATGGCCTCAGTAGGTGCACAGCTGATGGTGTCCAGGCAGTCGGTGAATTTGTACTGTTTGTTGTCCAGGAACCATCCGGAGTCGGCGAGGCCTCTGACCTGCACCCCTGTGTGGCCCTGCGACTCCAGCTGCTCTGCGACGTGGTCCACGTTCAGGAGGACGCCTGTACCGCCCGCACTGGTGACCAGAAGAGTTGGATTAGAAGGACCAACTGAGCACTTATCTTTCGGTAAAACACACACTTTAAATACACTGACCTGCTGCCTGCCAGAAGCAGAACCTTGGCCTTGTCCAGACCTTTTGTCAGCAGCTCATTCACCACCTCCTTAATGATCAGAGAGCCCATGAACGCATAATCACCTGAGAATGTAAACAAGATTTCTTTCTTTACATAGAGCCACATGATACACACAGTAGAATTATAAATCTTATTGAAAATATGAAAGAAAAACTAAAAGAAATTGGTGGAATTTCAGAAGGTATAACTGAGGTGCTGTGACTCAGTGACAGCCACAACACAGACATGAACAAAATCATGGAGAAAGCTCAAAAACTAATCGTCACACAATAAATTTACAGAAAGCCAAAACAACCACAGGCTTCGTGAGGTTTCTTCTTATCTGTTCTGTTCTTCTTTTCACTACCTCCACTTTACCACTACCACTTCATACATCCTACAAGCTCTCACAGCGAGTCCATCTCATTTACTGTTTCTTACTGTGATCAGTTTTCGGGGTCACTCCACTCCACACATCACTGGAGCAGTACGGGATGAACCTGCAGGAGACAGAAAGACTGTTAGAAGCAACAGAAAACAACCTACAGTCGGAATCGAAATTAGAGCAGGTTTTGTTTGAGCTGGTTTGTGAATGCTGACAGATGTACAAATAGGCCACAACAAGGCCTCAAACTAACTGATCACAAACACAGCAAATGTGTGCTCAGAGTTGAAACAGTTGTTAAAAGAAGCCAGTGAGACACTTTTATATTCTAACAGTAATAAGTAGCTGCTAAAAAAACAGACCTGTACGTATCGTGACTGTTACCGAAGGTAGCAACATTCATGTTAAAATTTAAAAATAAACTATTAAAGGTTAAAGCCTGTACTATGCAAATAACTAATAGGTGAAACATAGATATCATACCTAATATAAAATGTAAAAACACTCATTCAGTGAAATGGTGCGAAATAAGTATGCATTAATCCGCTGATACTCAACTTACTTTGCCCAGGGGCCACTTTTGAATAATGACAGGAGGCCAAACAAACAACAATATTGATCTGATAAACTAACTAAACATTAAAGGGCCCATAAATCATCTTTCTTTAAAATCAAATGATTACCAACCAAGGAACATTATCTCTTTTGTTGTCTTTTTGTTTCTCTCCCCTGACCTTTTCTCTGTCCTCTCTACTGTCACCCTAATCTGACTCATAAGATGTACACTGCAGGTATCAGCCCTTCTGCCATCTGCATGCTACCATTTTTAAAAATCCTCTCCACTACAGGAAAAAACAAACATAATTTCTGGGGTAGCAACACATGGCCTAGAAAGGTTTCCAAAGGTTTCCAAAGGTTTCCCCGGTCACTGTTTTGAGGTTGCTGCATCCTTGGCTTAGCGCCAACCAATACAATTGTGATTGGTTTCAAGAAATACAAACAAGGCAGAGAATTTTTCCCCTATAGCAGAATGATAATGAGGTGCAGGCTGACCATTATGTGCTGCAGAATGACCTGGCCATGAAAGACAGATGGTGGCCCTGCCTGGCCCTGGTTCTGCCGGAGGTCTCTTCCGGCTAAAAGGACGTTTTTTTATTTCCACTGCACCAAAGAGCTGCTCAAAGGGAATCATTGGATTTGTTGGGTTTCTCTTTATAACATATTATTGTCAGGCTTTCACTTTATAATGTGAGGTGCCGGAGACGAGTTACAATGGGAAATGATGCTGCATACAGAAAATAAAATTTATTTGAAAAATTAATCGAATTATTGAACATTGACTTAATTAACAAACAAAAAATCCCATAAATAATGAATACAATTATTTTCATTATGATTTACAGAATAGTTGACGGGCCAGCAGGTACCTTATCAAAGGCCTGATTTGGCCCACAGGCTGAGTATCACTGCATTAACCTGTGAGAAGTATTTTACTTTTGCACGTTTCAAGTAAAGCTGAATTTGACTACTTCCCAAGGCATAGTACTTTTAACACACTGTTTGATCCACTGCATCATAATTTAAAAAGAAGATCTTAAGCTTTTATTGAAAAGTTAACACGCATACCCGTAACACAGCAAATGGGAAAACTAATACGAGGCCCCTATATAACAATATAATAATATATAAATAAATAACATCTTTTTAACTCAGTATTATGATTCCTAGGAGTTGTTTTGTCCCAAGATGTTGCTTTCCCAGATGTTTGCACCCACACACATTGACATAAGTAGAAATGGTTAACCTTGAAAAACAAGAAATAGAACTAAAAAAAAACACATATGAAGGCATTAACTGGCACGAGATCTTACACCATGTTGGCGTTCCACCAGTGAGGGTTTTCCTCCGGCTGTGGCGACAAAATTCCTGTTCCTGTGAAAAGAGGGAAGACAGATGAAACAGTTGAGGTGAGATCTGACACGTTCTGGACAAATGTTCTCATTGTGGTCACAAAGCTTCAGTAAAGGTAACACACGCTCAAGGCTACTTATTACGATGAGTGTGTTTATTGTGGATGTGTGTGTGTTTCCTCTGCGGCAAATAAGTCATTAACTTTCCCTGCTTTGGTCAGCAGTTACATGCAGCCACTGAGGAGCTGTGCGGCTGCTGCAGTGGCCACCAGTGTAAAGTATACAGAGGAGGAGGGAGAACCATAAACAAACAAGGAGTTCCCTGATGACTGGAGGGAAAGAACCAGAGTCTGACTTCTAAAGATTAATGCAAACTCAGCCAAAGAAGAAACACAAACACGTCTATGAATCTCCTTCATTCAGAGGAAGTGTTTTTCCCTACTGAGGAAAGCTAAAGCTCTGTGGGGCTGTGCAGAGATTCTGCAAAATCTGCACAAACTGGGTAACACTTTCATGCATAAGACAAAGTGATGTGTGTAGATTCTGCAGCTCACAATGCAGGACATGTACCTGTTCTGGTTTGTGGCCACTTGGTGGAGCTCATCAGTCTCCTCATGGTCTCGTACCTGCTGTCACAGGTCTGTCTGTTGAAACAGTACCATCCACCTGAACAACACACATACACAAGTTTGTTAGCAGGTTGCATGGAGCTGTGTTGAGCTCTGTGTGTTAAGCTCTGGTTTAATTCACAGGTTGATCCTCACCTTCCAAAAACAGCAGCCACCTCCTGCTGCCTTTGGACTCCTTGATGTAGTACCTGCACGAGAACACCAGAACAGATCGCTGTGAATGTGCTCGATTGTGCACGCAGATGCATTCAAACACAAGCTCCACACTGGGGATGCTACCTTTGATCCTCACATGAAAGATCTGGCTCTGATCGCACCACTAAACTTCTCTGCAGGAGCCTGAGTGGAGGCTTTCAGAGGCCTAATCGTTTTTTTTTCTCCACATATGTAGAGGTTGTTGGCAGCACACACTCTCACACTTGACAGCTTGGGTGGCATATGGGAAGGTCCCTCATACTCACAGGGACAACAGTGTTGTAATTAATTAGTGATTTAATTTGTCCTGTTTTAGTACTTTGCACACTTTGGCAATAGTGTTGGCTAAATTAAGTAAATTGAACTTAATTGCCATTGGTATACCGGTAACATCTGGCTTTTTTTTAATAGATAATGCTTCTTTGTTGACTTGCTTTCTAAACAGACTGCAGTTCCTTTATTGACCCCAAATTCTAATGAATAGTGATGAGATATTATTCATGGGCAATGCACCTGAAATTCTATCACTCTATAGCATTATAATACTGAGATTGGTACCACTTATACACAGTAAATGTTTCTGATATGGGATTGTTGGCACAACTCTTGGAGTTTGATGCCCCCTGCCTAATATAGTCTGATTTGGACATCATTTGTTTGCCTTAATGTGTTTCAAAACTGTAAAAATCTTTCACCCAAGTTGGAAACTGCATGAAAAAAAAGTTTGATTTCCTCAAGTGTAGAAAAACAGATACCTATAAAGGCACAAACTTTAACTTTTGGTTGTAATCTGTTGCACTGTGAAGACCCACAAATCCCTGCAGGGATAAAAGCCATTCTGTCGGGAGCGCGCACGGTCTCTCTCGCTCTCTCTCTCTCTCGCTCTCGCTTTCTCTCTCACTCAGCGGCAGCGGGCACTGCTCTCTCTCTCTCTCTCTGATCTTGTCCTTTGATCCATTTTGGTCACATCCGGAGTGACTGGAGAATGAAGGGCAGAGAGCTAAACCACTACACTGACTGGATGTTTGGTGCGACAGAGCGCAGCTGTCTGTGCGCCTTCATGGCTTCACCGAGTGTCACTCCAGTTATTAAACATAATGTCAGTCTGTTTAAGTCCCATGTTATTGATAAGAAGCTGCAGCCCTTTCACTTACCCTGCAGGTGACCCGTCATTGCAAGTCACAGATACATTCTTCAAAAAGTGCAGCTTCATGTCTTGGTCCAGCTTTTGCGCAGAGCACGGATACAGCGACTGCGCCAAGTTCTTAATCTGCACCATGAAGTTGTCCATGTTGCCCTCCACGGCTGTGAAGTCTAACGGGAAGCTCTCTGCTCCTTCCACCCGCTCCCTGTACGCCGGAGAAGGCGGCGGCGACTGCTGCTGCTGCTGAACACGCCGAGTTTGCGCCC